>JBBBDQ010001204.1:3195000-3242500 GCA_037127315.1 Ascarosepion bandense
GAAAAGATTGGAAAAGAGAAAGTCGGAAACCACATCCTAAACAGGGAACAAGGGATGTGCCTCTACACCTGTTCAACAGACGTGGGTGGAGTGTGAACCGGGCAATAGTTTAGCCTATCTACTCCAATTGAGGGAAAAAAAAAAAAGAAAGAGAGTGAAAAGATTGGAAAAGAGAAAACCGGAAATATACTTCTAGATTATTTACCTCTGCTGGGGCCAGGTATTGAACTGACAACTTTTTAGATCAAGTCACTGGATAACTTTAACCAACACTTATCCACTGGGGAGTAAATGAAGTCAGTGAATTTTTTGGGGACTTATAAACCTAATGTCTCAGTAACTATTTTTTACCATAGCACATATTTCAATTTTTTTGTTGTTAAAGCATTGAAATTCAAAATTCCAATGTATATCACCAGAAAAAGGCTAGAGATGTAGACAACAGTCCAAACTATGTAAACAGTGTAAATAATTACAATATCTGATCTCAGTAATAAAGACAGATGTACGTTAAAAAGGTTTTACTCTGACAGAGATTCATCAATGTGGCATTTGGAATGTAAATGAATGTGTTACAGTTTCTAATGATGATGGTGTTGTTGACTAAATTCCCTGCCAATGGGCAGGTTCAGGAGGAGAAGCTTCCAGTTTCGATAAAACTTGCTCCTGTCACCCATTCTTTATCGTCATTAGGCTTTGCAAGATTTGGTTAGAGGTCAAACAAAATCAGAATAGAAGAAAGTGCCAATGGTGTGAATTTGTTTTAGGTGGACCTCAACATGCTAGGAAGTGACCCACACTGTTGATTTCGCTATCTTCCTCTGAGGTACATGCAGAATGAGATATACAGAATCCAGTTATAAAATTGTAATGAACTGCTTCATTTTTTTTTTTTTAATCATTTCACTCCATGTAAGGCATTCCACTGCCACTATTGCGCATGGGGCTACATAGGGGAAGGTAAAGAGAAAGAGTGGTTAGATACAGGAAATATAGGAAATGTCAGAAGGAGGGTGACAGATGGGTAAGAATACCGAGGCTGGGGGGGGTGAGAGTGTTTGAAAGAATGGATGCGAGTTAGTGTGTTAGGAGGTGTCTATTGACCTTACGTTTAAACTCCTGGAGATTGTAGCCGTTGGAGAAGCAATCATGTGGAAGGGAATTCCACAGTCGGGAAGTGTGAGAAAAGAAACTATTGGAGTAGAAATTGCGGTTGCATTTTATCGGTTTCACTGTAAAAGGGTGGGATCTAGTTGTTAATCTAGTATCTTATGCAAATTCATACCTAGGGGGCACCAGTGATCTAAGTTCATCGGAGCAGAAGCCATGAAAGTATTTATAGAAGAGACACAGAGAAGCCACATCACGCCGGTGAGAGAGAGACTGCAGCCGGTCTGCCAAGTCGGTATTGATCACATTACAGACTCTCCATTGTACTTTGTTAAGAAGCCCGAGGAGAACAGCAGAGGCACCCGACCAGACATGCCAGCAGTATTCAATGCACAGGAAGATGGTAGATTTATATATGTGCAGGATAGATTCAGATAGAAAAAACTTCCGGGCCCTGCACAGAGAACCGACTTTCATAGCAGCGGATTTAGCAACGGATTCGATATAGTCATTCCACTTGAGGTCCGCTGAAAGTGAGAGACCAAGGAGGCGTAGTGTTTTACTCTCTGGGAGGCAAGCCTGGTCCATGCTATCTGGCTATTATAATTTTGAGTGGAACATTCTGTAGCATGTCTGTCATGCGTAGCCCTCTTTATCAGATAATTCAACTGTTGAGATTTGTTGTAATAATCCACCACTGGGGTCTTTGAGGTTAGTCATGCTTAGCCTGAGTGGTCCTTGTCTTCAACCTTGCAATCAAGGGTGTTCCTATCAGGAGTTTAGAACTCCTGGCGGCACTACTCTCAGAGTCACTGGACCATGCAAATCCCTCCATCATGACAAGGAGCAAAGATATGCACATGGATTATAATGTAAAGAAAATCTAACAAAAAATGTAATGGCAATAAAAATAATATTAACTAATAATAATAAAGGTTGACTGATTTGTCATTTATGCATTATCAACCTTTTGCAGGTTATTTAAAGCCAAAACTTATTTTTAAATTCTCAGAGTATTTTGGAGGTCATAATAATTTACTGGAAGTCCGACTAATTAACCCATATCTTGGGAGAAGGAAAGAATTGGTGAATTCATACCATTCCTAAAAGTATTTTTTACATACATGATTATAATGAACCCGATTTCCAATTCCGAGCAATTATCAATTACATTATCTGCACATCCAAGCTTACATCAACTGGTATTCCAAAGTGGTCACCCACCCATCTAGGTACTGACTAAGCTTGATGTTGCTTAACTTTGTTGATCGTATGAGAACCAGTGTTTCACCATGACATGCCCATAAGCCAATAGTAATAAAAGAATAAACAGTAATAACAACAACTAGCAGAAACCATAAAAATTTCACGGTTTTCTTAATGAAACAATAATTCCTAATTTAATTACCAAAATAAGTACCTTGAGACTTCCTTAAGTAGAGAAATTCCAAGATTGCCTTGTTAAATATTTGTGCTAAACAACTCACAATATATTGCTGTAAGAATAATGGTAAAACTTGTTTCCTAATAAGGATACATTTTTGCATTCATTGATTGAGCAACCAATGCTACTGTTCTCGCCTCTAATGCCAATTTTATCTGTTTCTTTATAAGGAAAACATTTGGCATTTGTTGATCGAACAATCAATGCTACAGTTGAAATTGATGATGACTGTCCTAACATTTGGTTTGAAGTGGTGTGAAACATGAGGATCTTGATTATTTTGGAGTAATAGGTGATATTTATTTTAGTTGTTGCTACTGTTGGAAATCCTCAAGTAGATGATTTCTGTTATCTGGTACAGGTTTTTGGGATTTTGTTATGCCAAGCTCCGAGATTCAAAAAAATAAATTTAAAAAGTAGTCCTCACTAAAATCATGTATTCAAAGCAATTTTTGACCATTAATCTGAGGAAACCGGTGCATAAAGCTGACACTTTAGATATTTAATCCAGGTCATAATTTGAAGAAGTAAGGGGATACAAATGAAAAGATTAAAAACTGACATGTTTTATTCACATTTCAAACAAGCAGACATTAAACGTATAGGAGCATTATCACTTCCTCTATAGTCCCTTTCTGTCTTATTATAACTTATGCTTTCTTTTTTCTACTCTAACCAAACTATGTTACAGAAAAATCTCTCGTTCATTTTTCCTCACAATCCAAAAGAAAACAGCACATTATCTGTGGTAATGGCAGAACATAATGCATGTACTAACTTACTAATGGAGGAAAATACAAAATTATAATATGATAATAGATCAGTCAGTTAAGTGCCATATGTGATACACGTCTGGGCAATCATGTCTCTTTTGAGACATGACTGACTAGGCAGAAGATTATACAGCAATAGGTTGCCATTGATTTCTGTGGTAGACTGGTTGCCGACCAAGGCTACAGAACCCAATCTGTTCCGCTATTCAACCCATAACTGGAGGGAAGAGACCGATTAATACCTTTGCCAAGGGCATTTGCGTATAAGTTAATGCAAGGAATTCAACTAGAATTCGAACTCAGCTCTCCGATTTTTTGTTCCAAGCCGATATCCACTGCACCACAATGCACATGATAATAGATACTGGGATTAAAGTCTAGAAATATATATATATAAGTAATGGTTATTAATGGAAGTATATTCTACAGTTTTATATTTACTTTAAAAAGTTCTCAATACAAAAGTAAACCATAAATATATGATAATTATTATTATTATTGTTACATAATGGTATGCTGCAATTTGATAGCTATAAAGCTTCGGTGTTAAAACATCGTGAAGTAAAATGTGGTTAATTTAAATTAACTAAAATAATTGAAAAATAAAATAACTAAATAAATTTGAAAAATAAAAATAACTAAATAAATATAAATAAATAAAAACAAGGTCAGCTAATTAGAAGAATTATGTAGGGTGGTAATAAGATCTCAAAAAAGTGTGTCTGTATGATTGGCTTGCTAGACGGTTGTGTAGTGAATGCTTCTCCGTGGAAATCCAGACATGTCAAATTTCAAACTGGAAGAAGAAAAAATATATTAACCACATTTTACTTCCTAATGATGGTGTTTTAACACAGAAACCTTATAGCAATTTGCAGTATGCAATAATAGTAATAATAATAATTACCATATATATAAACGCAAGCGAATCTCGAAATGTGAAGTCACAAGTTTATTCGACTGAAGAGAGTCAACTTTAGACTCGAAACACATGTAGCGTCACAAATATCATTATGGACACTTAATGTATCCTACAAGAAGCAAGTATTTATATAACAATAATAACAACACTAAACAAAAACGTTCACGACTTCTCGTACATTTTATTATATATATATATATATTAATGCAGGTTTCATTGAATAATATAGACAAGTTTTGTCTATTAATTTTGTGTAGGATCCGTTCATACCGTCTGATATACTTGATGGTGATGTCGTTAAAAGACAACAAAAAATCACAGTATTTGTTGAATTTTTTATCGGGTCTAAGCTTTCGGCTCACATAAGCCATTATCAAAGAGTAAATAATAACACACAGTAAACATAGAACATTTAAGCTATTAACAATAAAGATAATTGAATTGAAAATATAAGTCCATCCCTACCGTGGCGGATGGCCGAAGACAGTGACAAAATAGTGGTGTTGTGGTCCCTGGTCTGATTACAGACATTTGAGTACGTTGTTGGAAATATCTAAATTGATTGTATTCAAACCAGGTTTAAACTGTTTAATGTAGAGTGCTTCGAGGATTTTTAGTTTCTGCTTATTATTTTCTTGTTTGAGTATGTACGTGTTATCAACAAGCGTTTTTCTCAGAAGTGTGCATTGATAACCGTGTTATTCTAAATGACGGAATATATTTGAATTTTTATTTAAGTGCAACGTCAGACGCCGTGAGAGCGAATTTGTGGTGTGGCCGATGTAGATATTATTGAGGTTGTTAGAGATACATTCTCTAAATGGACATATGAATTTATATACTACATTGGTCTTTTGCAAATCACTAACGGTGGGGGAAGAGTCGTTGCGGACAAATGAATTAGATGTAGTGGATTTAGTGTAATATATAATGAACTTAATTCTTTTGTTAGTGTCTGTCGGAGAAATATTAGTATTTATGAGTTTTTTAGGATGTTTTCATCTAGTTGGTAGTTGGAGTGCATCTGGCTACGGTATAAGAGAGTGATATGTTTAGGATTGGTTGGGTTAGTATCATGTGTTGTTTTTTCCATGTTAAGCTTTTTAAGAAAGTAATGTATTTGTTCATCAACTATGTAGTTGGGAAAATTATTATTGATGAGTGTCTGTTTTATGTTTTTTAGTTCACTGTAGAAGATCTGATTTGTAGATGAATTGACTTTTGCACGATATAATAGATTTTTTATAATGGCTATTTTGTAATAGTGGGGGCATTCACTAATATAATTGAGTGTGGAGGGATTTTTATTGGTGGGTTTTTGATACGGTGAGATAGTAAATTTATTGTTGTCAGTGTATATATATATAATAAGAAAGAGGAAAGATAAAAGAAAAAACGGTAGCAGAATAGGGAAAGAAAATTAAAAAATGAATCACAATGAGTGAGAAGGAAAAATAAAGAAACGCATCAAAAATGAGAAGAAAAACGTAGAAAGTAATTGAAAAAAAAAAGAAGATGAAATTAAAAGAAAATAATTAAAAAAAAGCAATACGAAAATAAAAATATAATTGAAGAATGGAAATCATAAGAGAAATCTCTAGAATGTGAAAAAAAAAGAAGAAAATTGAAGAATGAGTGCAAACCCAAAGAGGATCTGAAAAAGCGGGAGAATAAATAACACGAGAATGAAGATATAAAAGAAGAAATCAGGAAAGAAACCAAAGAAATAGAGGAATTAATGTGGCAAAATATGAAGAATCTAAAGAAATGAGAAATAAAGTGGAAAAGCAAGAATAACAAGGAGAAGGGAAAAAAGAGTGGAAAAAGATGAAAAAAATAAAGAGAGAGAAACAGAGAGGTCAGGAGAAAAAAGTAAAATGAGAAAGAGTTTGAGTTTTGTTTAAAGGCATATCAACTTCTGTGGGTTATTTAATGCCGAAAAGGTAATGTTTTAAGGTATTTTTTCAGTGTTCGGTTGTAGTGAAAATGTGAATTAATCACATTTAGATGAAAAATTTATTTTTATTTTTATTTTTTATTTTAGAAAACTGAAGATGTCTTCTAGTTTTGTATTCAAAATATATTGCTGATAAATTTTTTTTTCCTTCAAAAATATATTGTTGGTAATATTTTCCTTCAAAAATGTGTATTTTTCTATAAAAGCTAATATTTATGTATATATGTCTATAAAAGTCTCTTTTTATACTTTAATAGTGTTTTAATCCCTGTTTGGGGGTTAACTATTTGCCCATAGCTAGGACCCTAACAGATGTTACCACTTCGGGTCAGGATGGACCTGAGAACAACAGCAATGAAACGGTGGTTCCGTGCTCCTCAAAACCTCCCAATCAGAGACCTTGTTGCCAGAAGAAGTTTACCACTATACCCAGGATCAAAATGAAAAAGAGGTGAGAAGAAAGAATTAAAGTGAAAGAGTTGTAAGATGTAGGAGGCTAAAGAAAAAAAGAAAGAAGTAAATTGAGAGAGTGGTTAGAAGGAAGAAAGAAAAGAATAAACTGAGGGAGTGGTAGGAAAAGTAAGAAAAGAAAAAAGAAGTAAAGAGAGAGAGAGAGTATGTGTTAGAAAAAGAGAGAGAAGAAGAAAGAAGTAAAATGAGAAAGAGAGAAGAAAAAGAGGCTTAATAGAAAAGAAGAAAGAATTAAAGTAAGAGAGTGGTAAGATGCCGGAGGCTAAAGAAAGGAAAGAAATAAGTAAATTGAGAGAGTGATAAGAAGGAAGGAAGAAACAAATAAAATGAGGGAGCGGTAAGAAAAAGTGAGAAAATTAAAAAGTAAAAAGAGTGAGTGGTAGAAAAAGAAAGAAAATAAGAAAGAATTAAAATGATAAAGTGGTAAGAAAAAGAGGTTTAAGAGAAAGAAAGAAAGAATGAAAGTGAAAGAATGGTAAGATGAAAGAAAAAAATAATAAAATGATAGAGTGGTAAAAAATACGAGGAAAGAAACAAGAAGTAAAGAGAGAGAGAGAGAGAGAGGAGAGAGAGGTAGAAAAAGAGAGAAGAAGAAAGAAGTAAAATGAGAGAGAGGTAAAGAAAATGATTCTGAAAAAAATGAAGAACGAATGAAACTGAAAAATAGTAAGAAGAAAATGACTAAAGAGAAAAGGAGAAAGACGTAAAATGAGAGAGAGAGAGAGAGAGAGAGAGAGAGAGAGATAAGAAGAAAGAAGCTAAAGAGGAAAGAAAGAAGGGAAGAGAGCGGTAAGAAGAGAGAGAAGAAGAAGAATGCAGAAAAATATTTGTACAAATATAGTGTTTAAACATATTCGGATATTGATTGGTCCAAAACTATTCAGCATCTCATCATAAAAAAAAAATAAAAAAAAAATAAAGAAATCTCTATCACTCTACAAACACATCAGTTTATATAGACATCGAAATGCTTCAAATAATGTTCTTTATACTGACTTTCACTAAACTTCAAAGTCAGCATGATGAAATAACACTGCTACCTTTAGTAAAAATTTCTCCATACTAATTCTATTAACGCATTATGTTGATATTGTGTTTTTATGACAAACCACCGGCTCGCCAAATGCTCTCTTAGCATTAAAATACTGAAAAAAAAACCCATAAATTTTGGCACTAATCAACATTACAATTCAATAACATATATATATATATATATATATATATATATTTAATTTACTTATTTGAACATTATTTTTAATCGATACTAATATTTTGAGTAGATATTTTGTTTTTAATCAAACAGTATATTTATTTCTACTGGCCCGATAATTTACGATAAAATTTCTGTTACAAAAAAGCGTGCCTTAGTCGGTTGGATTCGAACCTGCGACCCCCATCAACATAGGGAAAAACACTAATTGATCTCATGCGTTTCAGACAATAGTACTATGAACTATTCCACAGTGCAGTTGTAGTCAAATCAAACCTATATAACACAATTTTCGATTCTACACAAATAACCATCTCTGACATGAAAAGTATTGTAATGTCAACAAGGAAAATCCCGAAGATTAAACAAATGGTTTTAACAACCGACATATTTAATTTATTAGTTTGAATATTATTGTTAATCGATGTTCGTATTTGATTTTCCGTTGGCTGGTAGAAATAAATGTATAAATATACCGCTTGATTAAAAACAGAATATCTACTCAAATACGAGAATCGATTAAATATAATGCTCAAACAAATAAATTAAATATGCCATTTGTTAAAACTATTATGCTAATCTTTGGGATTCGTGTCAATTATATATATGGCGAGCAGATTCCTGCTGCGAGATACGTATTACCCATGAAATTGTAGAATTTGGAAATATTTTTCTAAATAAAAAATTTACTATATATATATATATATATATATATATATATATATATATATATATATAGTGTAGATATGGAAGAATCCAAAGGAATATCCTGTACATAAAGTGGTAGGATAACTCTCTAAGAGAGCTCTAAATATATAGTTAAGTGGGAGTTTGGTCTCTTTCAGGCGAACCATCATCAGCTTCCGTCTTTGTTGTACAGAGGATTTTACACAAATGAAATTCACAAATAAAGACCCCTAAAAACCCAAAACCAAAAATAAAAATAAAGATCGCCCCCTTTAGTGTGAAAATTTAAGAAAAAAATCATCATTACATCAGTTCGGCGAATACACCCATACATACACAAACATATATACATACGCAACATATAATCAAAGTGCACGCACCAAAATGGATGTAAACTCAAATATACTCTACGTATATATATATATATATATATATATATATATATATATATATATATATATATATATATATATTAAAATATATATATATAATAAACAAGAAAATAATATATATATATAATAAACAAGAAAATAAACTAATTTGTTTCATCTTATGTGGTATGTGGGACATTATGAAGGTAAATAGAAGATTTTTATTTTTTAAGAGTATCTATATAGAAGAGCAAATATGTTATTTGTTTTTCAGATGTTTTCCGTTAGAAATGTTCATAAATATTCATTAGATAATCTAAAAACATTAGGCAAGCTATAGAAGATGCATTGTGATACAATTATAATTTAATAAATAAAAGAATTTGAGAACTTTTTAGCAATGTTCCGCAAATTGTTATTTGAATAAATGTAGTTTCGGATGAATTTGTGTTATATCTTTAAAATAACTTGAGGTCATGGGTTAAACCGCCTTCTGTCTAATCTCATATGTTGGATTCGTAAAGTAGTAATAATTTCAGGAAAGTAGATATTGGTAAACATTCGGGGTGTTGATTAATATTTAGATAAAATCTCATAGTGGCAATCTTGAGGATCTTCCTTCTTAGTCCTCTTATTTGACTTTTGATAATCTGCGACTTAGTCGACGCATTCTCTACTGTGATTGATATTATCAAGGCAATCGTTAGATCAAATCTGTGTTTAAATTTATTTCTTTAGTATAACTAATTCATTTAATTTGTTGGTACGTGAAAGATTCTTTTTGTGTTCATAGATACGTTTTCTTTTTTAAAATCTGCAAGTTTCCCCAATATATTGTGAGGAACAGTTTTATTAATTTATTATGTTCAATTTTATATATACTTGCTTCAGAATTATTATTGGTATGGGAATTTTTGATTCTGATCATATCCAAATACATACATAGTATACAAATACATACATATATATATATATATATATATATATATATATATATATATATATATATATATATATCGCTTAGTGGGTTAGCGACTCCGACTGACACCAAATCGGTCGAGTTTTGATCCCGGTCAGAAGCAGGTATATGTGTCTAGCCACATTGATGAGCGGTGATACAGCGAAAAAGGCTTCTATGTGGATGACTAATATATATATATATATATATATATATATATATATATATATATAATGGTTATCAGCCTATATATATATATATATAAATAATGGTTATCAGCCTATATATATATATATATATATGAATAATGGTTATCAGCATATATATATATATATATAACCATTATTTATATATATATATATATATATATATATATATATATATGTATATAATGGTTATCAGCCTTTATATATATATATATATATATATATATATATATATATATATATATATAGGCTGATAACCATTATTTATTTCGACAAAATTAGAATAATGCAAAATGTAAAAGAAAAACTAAATTAAACAAACTGAAACAATTTTTGTTCTTAGTTGTCAAAAAACCTCCTGTCAGGCACGCCCGTTAACAACGGTAAGAGGCAAACGAGTTCGACGCATGCGCCCTGTTAATCTCGCATCAGATTATACCAACTCACAGTAGTAAGACAAAGAAAGGAGATAGAAAAAATGATTATGTGTATTTAGGAGGATCTCTTGCCATTCTGGGAAAGGAGATTGCCATTATGGGTCGAGCCTCCGGTAGTTTTACTAAAGGTCAGCGTGTATTGCACCGGGAAAGACAAACCTTTCACAGCGGATAGAATTTAGCTAATGTAATGGATGAAATCCGGTATCTATCTATCTATCTATCTATCTATCTATCTATCTATCTATCTATTAAAAGTATGTTTAAGTATCTTTCTTTCTCACTATATATATATATATATATATATATATATATATGTATGTATGTATCTTTCATAGTCTAGTTAATTTGCATCTATCCAGCTCGCTAAATCTGTTTATTATCTCTCAATGTATTTTGCTATATATATATATATATATATATATATATATAAATGTGTGTGTGTGTGTGTGTGTCTGTGTATATATAGCTATTAATAATAAGGTGACACAGTCAAAATTGTACTTAGCCGAAGCATTCTCTCCTGTGATGGATATTATCAAGGCAATATAGGATTTATTATGCTGCACGTGTTTATATATACAGAGACACAGAGGCGAGAGTGTTATTGGTTTATCAAGGTTCGTAGATTTGAGAACGTTCATGAATGTAAACCGTTATTAGATCTGACGTGCCGTGACCGCTCGGCCACGTCAGATCTAATGGCTGTTTAATCGAGGGGACGCAGGTTTGAATCCTACCGGAGGATTCTTATTTTTCTGATAAAATTTCTCGAGTTTTCAGTCCGGTAGATGTAAATAAATTAATATTTTGTTAAATAATAAAACCAGAGCAGTTACTCAAATATGAGTATTCATTAAAAATACCTTTTAACAAATAAATTAAAAATGTCAGATTTAATCCATTTCTTAATATATATATATATATATATATATAATCATTTCACCCCAAGCAAGGCATTCCACTGCCACTATTGCGCATAGGGTTACATATGGGAAAGTGATGAGAAAGAGTGGTTATATATATATATATATATATATATATATATATATATATATATATATATATATACATATATATATACACAAATAAATAAGAATGAAAAAATAATTGCAACGTTCAATATGTTAATCTAAAACAGTGCCCAATATAAAAAATAGAGCAATGAATAGTTATTATTAAATGTTACGTTAGAACATGTGCAAATTACAAACTACTACAAAATTGTACATTTTGATTCGACATTGAAAGAAAAATGTTTCATCAGGCCCCATCATTATTAACTATCTGATGAGGCATTGTTCTTTCAACGTCGAAACAAAATGTACAATTTTTATATATATATTTCTATTAAACAAATGGATTAATTCCTTCATATTTTTATTTTATTTTTTTAAACATTATTTTTAATGGGTACTCATCTAAAGACTAATGAAAATAATTGTAATTCCGTACTTTCTGTATTTCTGTATTTCCCGTATTGTGTACTTAAAAGTAATGTAGCTGGATATGTTGTCAAAAATAATGTTGAGCGGTTGTACTCTTGTTATATATATTATCTGACCTTGTGCGTAATTTCACGAAGTACTGTATTTTATGTTACAGCAAATGTATGCAAACTGGCTTGCAAAAGAAAATAAATATTGTTTTGATAATATTGTTTTGAAAAGAAAGAATCCCAGTTCTGGGGATGTGGAGACAGAAGTGTGTTTATAGTAAAATTGGTGTTATTGCATTGAGAAAATGTTTTATTATTTTGATGGCCGACGTATCCGAAGTCGGTTGGTTCCCTCCTGACCTCCATCGAAGACCGAAAAGACTCTACGCCACTAAAGCGTATAAAGATGTTGTTTTCTTTTATTTATATACACGTGTTACGGCTGTAATTCTTATTAAGTGAGAATATCGTCATTTTATCAGTGTGAAAATGCCGGTCATTTTGAGTGAGAAGAAAGATTTAGATTGCAGTTTAAATTTATATCGTCTTGGTATAGCGTATACCGACTCAATAAGACTGCTTGACTCAAATGTCTGTCTCGGATCAAGATTACTCCAGATCTCAAGCAGAATATATACAATTCATCACTAAAGATGCGGGAAAAAGATCTCTGTTAGTGATGTCGATCCGGAATGAACATTAATTCACTTGCCATGATCTATCTTTACTAGAGTAAGATCCCATCACAAACTTGATGATTGCTGCCACTCAGTCAACTAAGTGACATACGTGATACACTCTTTGGGCGGTCATGTCTCGAAAGAGACATGATTAACTGGGCAGTAGGTTGCCATTGGTTTCTGCGCTAGACTGGTTGCCAGCCAAGGCTATAGAACCCAGTCTGTTTTATTATTTAACCCAAAACTGGAGGGAAGAAATGGATTTGTACGTAAGTGAATGCAAAGAGGTCAACTGGAGTTCGAACTTAGCTCCTCGATTTGTCGTTCCGAGGCGATATCCACTGCACCACGAAGCACATCCATTGATGAATCCCGCCATAACTGGTTTGCAATTACATAATCTCCACTTTCAGAGCCCAACAAAGTTCAGAACAGTTTGCATAGATTTGTGTATGATGGATTCTTTTCAAGTCACCAGCCAATTTCTCAAAGATGGAACCTAGCTAAAATCTAGCCATTATACTGCTATTTTCATGGCACATGTTAAGGCGAATTACATTGTTTTTCTCTTTGACAAATTTGCGGTCTAGTTCTTACAATGTTTTCCCATTCTTGACAGAGAATCACAATGCGTGACATCAAAAACAAAGTAGTTGAGACAAAAAGAATAAATCAAAATAAAATTGTTTATATTATATAAAAAAAACAAATTAACCAAAATTAAATTTAAAATTACCCACGTCTTTTGTTAGAGCGCATGTCTAGTTGTATCAACGTGAACAATCCTAGAAGGATAGAATCCTATCTGTAATAGATCTTTCTCTTAAAACGATTATATATCGTTATCTTATATATATATATATATATATATATATATATATATATATATATATATATATATATATATATATTAAAAAATAATAATAATACAATAACCTAGACTCCGTAAGTTTACTCTAATCTAAATCTTCGAAAAAATGTGAACAAACAAAACCTAAATTCGTTAAAATCCGGCGTCATTCCCTGACGATCCGTAGGGTGAAACTGCGGTAGGTTGTGGCTCACTTATAGATTTTTTCGTGTTTTCGTATATATATATATATATATATATATCCGCAGACAGATCTGTTTCGCTGTATTACAGCTCATCAGTACGGCTTAGACTCCGTTCGCTTCCTAACCCAAAATTGAAATCCGACCGAATGCGGCGACAGTCGGCGTTTCTACCCCTAGGCCACGTCCGGCAGAAGAAGGCAGGCTTTTTAGCGCGTATAAACACGCCCAATAGCTATAGTGCTCCAATTCATTATCGAATGAGCGATGCGTATATGCCGGGGAAGAGTTTTGTAAATTGCTTGTATATATTAGGTCTATGAGTTTCGTTGAAAGGCACGGTCCACGAGCGCACGTGAAAACAAGCTCTTTTACCAATATGATGTTGAGATTTTGATCTCGAAATATTAATGAATAATAAATAGGTAGTAACCAACATCTTCTTTACCTTCGTTTATTTTATTAAGCGCATGGTGATAGCCTTCAAAACATGCCCATATATATATATATATATATATATATATATATATATATATATATATATATATATAGGGAGTATCTCTTATCTTATTTATTCTTTTCTAGTAGTAGTATGATTCCGTTCTAGTGAAGGGTAGTAGTATGCTGTAGCAAGTTAACAGAATTTGGCCTTGTGGGAAGATAGCCCACTATAATTCATAAAATGATTATAAATCAAGAAAGGCAATTTTAGTATAAAATGACATTTATATATACACATTTCAATTAATGTTTTCACAATTAAAATAGTACTTGAATAGAAGTCCAACGGAGTTTAGAATATTCATGGAAAATATAATGCTGAAAAAGATAAAAGGTTTGGAGTGTGTAGGTAAGGGGATATTCATTTTGAAGTTGCCGTTTCTAAGGTCAGTAAGTCAGTAAGTACATTTGAAGAATGTATTTGAAGAGGTCAGTAAGTACTTATGAGAGAGTGGAGAAAGAAAGAGGTCAGCATAGTAGCCGCTCGACTTAAGTCAAGGGGATATTAATTACACGCTTCTCCTCTCGTTTTCCCGTCTGTCTGTCTACTTTTTGTTTCAGCTTTTTATATCTGCTTTTTGGATCAGACGCTCGTTTTCAATTTTACGCTTGTATTTGATTCCGGGCTTCCCATTGGCTGGTAAATAAAATTCGCGTAGGCTCGCGAAATGGAAATTTGATATTTGGTTAATTTTAATTTTTCAACCGGAACATCAGCGCAAACTCGGATGCACGACGACGAGTTTTGTTCATTCGCTTTCCGGTCGGAATAGAGCCAACATCCGGCCTCGCTTTTGCTCGATCGGTATCACCATCGATATATATATATATATATATATATATATATATATATATATTTCATTTTACCGAAGTGTGAACGACATTGGTTTTTATAGCGTTAAGCATGTCGGATTTCATGCCAAAGAAAGTGTATTTGCTGGTAATTTTACTGTACTACTTTACTGAAAATTTGCAGCTCAATATATATATATATATATATATACGATTAATATGGTGAGTTTGTGATAAACTGAACAGAGTTACGCCGATTTCGAAGTTTCGAGAAGGCGTCTTAGTGGTTATTAATAAGCATCGTAATAACTGTAACACACACACACACATACATATATATATATATATATATAGAGAGAGAGAGAGAGAGAGAGAGAGAGAGACATATATAATTCTGTATTTGTGCATCAGTCCTGATTTTATACAATGTTCATTTTATTAATTAGCATGATACTGTCATTAATACTTTTATTCAGCTTTCAAAAATATATAGATAGATATATAAATATCCAGGTATTCAGCGAGAAATTTTACAAAATTTGCTGATATTGTATAACAGAAATGTTGAATGCACTCGGATATATAAAATGTATTTGAACTGTTTTCACACATTTACTGTCCCAAAAATAAAACAATAAAAATGTTAAATAAAATATATCATCGCAGTACTTTTTCAGCCATCTTTAATAAAATTTAATATAATTACACTCATATATATATATATATATATATATATATATATATATATATATAAGTATAGGGTATGTATGGATGAAATAATATTCCGTGTCCGAAGAAACACTATTCTTAAAAATGTGCTCAATACAAAATAGAGCTAATAATATTTTAAATGTTTTTTTAATTTTTAAAATTTAATAATTTTTTAAAAATTTCGCACATATTCTCCAAATTAGAATTTGCTTTATTTTGATTGGTCCACATTGTACATACAACAACGCCTCCCTGATTAAAGGGCTTTTGCTTGTTTTTAACCTTTTAAAATCCTTCAACTTTAAATAAACCTCATCACTTGATAAGACACAAGAAGTGTTGAAACAAAGTATCTACTTTTGTTGTGATATTATAACATATTCATGTTATAACTTCTGAATATACATATATATAGAAATTAAACAGCCTAATATATATATATATATTAGGCTGTTTAATTTCTCGCTCTTTTCATAGGATGGCCTTCCCAGAATTGCATGCGAATTGTTTCAGATGGTAAGGCGTCTATAAAGAAGTATTATAAAGAAACTTAAAATTCAGTTTCTTTCATTTTACCGAAGTGTAAACAACTTTTTTCATAGCGAAAGCATGTCGGATTTCATGCCAAAGAAAGTGTATTTGCTGGTAATTTTACTGTACTACTTTACTGAAAATTTGCAGCTCAATATATATATATATATATATATACGATTAATATGGTGAGTTTGTGATAAACTGAACAGAGTTACGCCGATTTCGAAGTTTCGAGAAGGCGTCTTAGTGGTTATTAATAAGCATCGTAATAACTGTAACACACACACACACACATACATATATATATATATATATATATATATAGAGAGAGAGAGAGAGAGAGAGAGAGACATATATAATTCTGTATTTGTGCATCAGTCCTGATTTTATACAATGTTCATTTTATTAATTAGCATGATACTGTCATTAATACTTTTATTCAGCTTTCAAAAATATATAGATAGATATATAAATATCCAGGTATTCAGCGAGAAATTTTACAAAATTTGCTGATATTGTATAACAGAAATGTTGAATGCACTCGGATATATAAAATGTATTTGAACTGTTTTCACACATTTACTGTCCCAAAAATAAAACAATAAAAATGTTAAATAAAATATATCATCGCAGTACTTTTTCAGCCATCTTTAATAAAATTTAATATAATTACACTCATATATATATATATATATATATATATATATATATATATATAAGTATAGGGTATGTATGGATGAAATAATATTCCGTGTCCGAAGAAACACTATTCTTAAAAATGTGCTCAATACAAAATAGAGCTAATAATATTTTAAATGTTTTTTTAATTTTTAAAATTTAATAATTTTTTAAAAATTTCGCACATATTCTCCAAATTAGAATTTGCTTTATTTTGATTGGTCCACATTGTACATACAACAACGCCTCCCTGATTAAAGGGCTTTTGCTTGTTTTTAACCTTTTAAAATCCTTCAACTTTAAATAAACCTCATCACTTGATAAGACACAAGAAGTGTTGAAACAAAGTATCTACTTTTGTTGTGATATTATAACATATTCATGTTATAACTTCTGAATATACATATATATAGAAATTAAACAGCCTAATATATATATATATATTAGGCTGTTTAATTTCTCGCTCTTTTCATAGGATGGCCTTCCCAGAATTGCATGCGAATTGTTTCAGATGGTAAGGCGTCTATAAAGAAGTATTATAAAGAAACTTAAAATTCAGTTTCTTTCATTTTACCGAAGTGTAAACAACTTTTTTCATAGCGAAAGCATGTCGGATTTCATGACAAAGAAAGTGTATTCTCTGGGAATTTTACTGCACTACTTCATTAAAAAAAATCTGCAGCTTAAGCAGATAGAATTCTTGTTGCGACTTACGGTGACTATGCTCTGTCTGCAACAACATACAAAGATTAGTTTTGACGTTTCAATAATATTGATTTTTATGTTGAAAATAAAGAACTCCCTGGCTCACTTAAAAAGTTGAAGACGAAAATTTGGAGACATTACTTCCAGAAGATTAATGTCAAGCGCTAGTTGAACTTGTAGAATGATTAGGTGTTGATTACACAAAAGTTTTGAAAAGATTTAGAGCATTAGTAATGATTCAAAAGCACGGACATTGTTTGTCCAACGAGTTGAAACTCAGAGAGACGCTGAAAGATGTCTGTGAACAGCTGCTTCAAGAGACGGTAAGGTTTTTTTGTATCGTATCACGACCGGCGATGAATAGTGGATACATTGCAATAATCTTAAGCGTAGAAGATCGTGAGGTAAATCCGGCCATGCATTAACATCTGCCGCAAAGGCGAATATCCAGTGTTTGGAGCTTTTGATTAGATCAGCTAGATGTAGTTTATGACTGAAACCATCACAAGAGACTATTATCAATTATAATAAGTGCGTTTTGGGCCGAGTATTAAAGAACATTTGCAACATTTACAATTAAAATAGTTGAACACATACGACGATGAGAAAGAGACTGAACTCGCGATAGCAAGTCAGGATTGATTACATTGCAAATCCTTCTTTGAATTGTGTCGAAATCCTCGAGATGAATAACAGGAACACCCTACAAGATAGTAAGTTTATAAATGTTCAAGATTGATTCTGGGAAGTGAAAAACTTTCTATCAGAACACAAATACCTAACCTTCATAGCAGTAGATGCAGCTATGGATTCAATGTAATCATTCCATTTGAGGTTATTTGAGAGAGTGAGGCCAAGGAGGCGCAGTATGTTGTTCTCTAGGAGACTAGCGTCATCTAGTCTGATGGTAAGCAGGGACATTATTCTCTTGTGGTTAAAATTTATGAGTTATTTCTTACCCATTCAATCACAATTTGGATGTCTTTTTGAAGCGTATCAGCCACGTTTATTTTGTAAGCCTTACCATATTTCTTATTGGGACGGGAGTAGATGGTGGTGTCATCTGCATAGATTTTTATTTGGTAACTGATGACATCGAGAAGATCATTGATGCATATCAGAAAAAGCGTGAAACCTAGGACATCTTTGAGGGACATCCGCGTTCTTATAAAATGATCTGGAATCATACAGCTATTGATTTAATGCATTAACGTTACCTTATTTTGCTTTTAATAATCAACAATTCTTTGACAAAGTACAGAACAAATTAACTTTTGTATATTGAAATCCTACGTTCAAGAATCATCTTTGTTCTTTAATCAACCTGTGATTTGAAATATTTTCTGAAATTATCGATGGAAGACGGACGACATATTTTTATATTTCCTTATTTGCTGTTGTAGAAATGGAGGTTAGTGTATTTTTTGTAGTGGCAGTAGAAGATTTCCGGATATAACGTGGAGAAACCGCTTCTTGTCATTGATTCAGTCAGTTAAGTGCCATACGGGATACACGCTTGGGCAATCATGTCTCGAAAGAGACATGACTGACTGGGCAGAATATTATCCCGCAGTAGGTTGCCATTGCTTTCTGCAGTAGACTGGTTGCCGACCAAAGCTATAGAACCCAATCCGCCCTGTTATTTGACTCATAGCTAGAAAGGGAAGATATGTATTACATTATTATATACTAATAAGTGGGGGATCAGTTTATTACTTCATAATAATATATAACTGATCCCCCACTTTATGCCCAGTAGAGACCTTAATCATATGTTCAACTATTATATTCAGTCAATCAGTCAAGTGCCATACGTGATACACGCTTGGGCGATCATGTCTCGAAAGAGACATGACTGACTGGACAGAATATTATCCCACAGTCGGTTGCCGTTATTTTCTGCGGTATACTGGTTGCGAACCAAGGCTACAGAACCCAATGTGTTCTGTTTTGTAACCCATAACTTGAGAGAAGAGAATGATTAATATCTTTCCTAAGGTTACTTGCGCGTAAGGAATTTGAACGCAGCCCTGATTTCTCGTTCCGAGCTGATATCTACTGCACCACAACACACACCCTTTGATTACGTTGCCGTTTTTAGACTCACTAGAATGCAATACATGGAATGATTCGGTTGCGGGATTAAGGTAGGTAAGAGTGGTAGTATCTGTTGCCTTTTGATATTGGTTTTGTGGTATATAGCGATGGGGATTCGTGAAACTATGGACCGAAGCGTGGCGTTATGTTTGTGTGTTTTTACATTTCATGTTGGTAGTCGAAATAATACTCTCTCAACATTTTGTGCAGAGTGAAGGATCAGACTTCCGCTTTGTTAGCTGCCATACGGTTATTTATCTGTCTCATTTGGAAGATGGTGATGCTTTTATATGGTATGTTATTTCTTAGATTAGTTCTGCTGTTGATAAGGGAGTAAAGTTTGTTTTTCTTAAAAAGTGGTAGTGTGCTGGGTTCATAGCTTGTAGAGTGATTAAATGCAAATAAATGGCAGAACTGCCCAGCAAACAGATGTGACAATAAGAATTTTGCAATAAACAAATATAAAAAAGGAAAAGAAAAGAACAGAGCAAAATAGCATGAAGCAAGCAAACAATATATGCAAGACAAAGTAACAGTAATATGATAAAATATGCACAAAATAAAAATTGTGATTGACACACAAAAGCAAATTAAGCGTATGTAGCGTTATGACATGAAGGCAAAGACAGACCGGAATTAAGTCGGATGGCACCGACAAGTGGCTTATCTTATTGTCTAGGAAGAAATCCCAGCATGCGTCTGTATGCTTCCGCCTATAAATTAGAGAATGAAAGTATTCGAACCAACAATTATAGTTTTTTCTTTCCTTAAAAAACAATGTTGAATTTTTTGCGAATTATAAGATTTTCGTCGTTTTTATATTCGTTGTAGTTTTGTCTCTGTGCCGCGTTAAGAGTTGGGTCGTCTGTCGCAATAACATCTTGTTCAACTCTGAGTAAAGGTTCGAGGCCTAGGTGAGGTGTGATGAGATTTTAGTTTCATACTTCTTAGTAATTGTCATCAGCAATATGAGATTCCTGTGCGTTGTGGTGCAGTGGATATTGGCTCGGAACGAGAAATCGAGGAACCGAGTTCGAATTCCAGTTGAACTGCTTGCATTCACTTACGCGCAAATACCCTTGGGAAAGGTATTAATCCGGCTCTTCCCTCCAATTATGGGTTAAATAATAGGACAGATTGGGTTCTATAGCCTTGGTCGGCAACCAGTCTACCGCAGAAAGCAATGGCAACCTACTGCGGGATAACCTTCTGCCCAGTCCGTCATGTCTCTTTCGAGACATGATCGCCCAAGCGTGTATCGCGCATGGCACTTAAATGACTGACTGATTATATATTCTAGGGCGCAACAGAACATAATTGAACTTGAAAAAAAATTGTTCCTGTCGAAGGCAAAAAAGAAAGCATGCGATAATTTCAGTCAAAGCTGGAATGCAGAAAAAAATAGACCAACTATTGTGTAAAAACGCCGGCTTTCAAGATGACAAAAAATAAAAAATGGAATATGATTTAATTACATTATTCGGTTAGAAGCGAAAAAAATATGCAGAAACAACTTTCAAAGAGAGAATATAATTTACACTGAATTATTTCGGAATTATAAAACAATGATTAGAAGAGTGAATTATATTTCAATAAGCCGAGAAGAAATATGTTTTGGTTGTCAGAAACAATGAAATAAACAGGCATCGCGTCAGCGTGTCAAAGTAGTAAAATATTGAACAATTAAATAAATGATTATATAATTGGGTGAAGCCAGACAGAGCCTGAACTTCTATATAAGCCCGTATTTTCCTGTATCGAATGACAGAGTGAGCCGTGAGAGCAGACAAGCTCGGGACACGAAGAGAACTCAAGGAAGGCAACTCTAGCCACCACTCCTTCGTATGTGCATGATTCTTTAGACCACCCATCTACGCATAACTGTCACTATAGAAAATAAACTGAATAATTAAATATATGTTTGTACACATGTTATTTCGTCGTTATATTTCAAGCCGATCATCAGCATTGGTGTGCAGGTTATACAGCATACGTTGTTCTGGTATACGTCACTAGTATTGATTTTTTATTTCGACGTGGAGAAGCAGGATCTTTTTGGTGAGTGTAATTTCTTTTTCGATATGAAAAGCAATGTTTGTTAGTTAAAAAAAAAATAAACCGTTCCGACCGTCTCATTCTGAGTTGTAAAAATCGGAACGTAATCGTTCTATCATGGCATTTTTTCATCGTATGTTACATTCAACATATTCTTTCTTCCGTCGGGCTTTTTATTGATTTATTAGTTGTTAATTTTATTTTTATCCATTGTTTTTGCCCATAAGGCAAAATTAAAATTGTTTTCATTTAAGTAAATATATATGCAACAACAAGACAAAAAGAGGTCACCTCAACATAAAGCAATTAAACGGGCATATACATAAGCACGCTTAAAAGCGATCAGCACGACATAAAGCATTTAACCACCAACAAATTTTAAACCACTTAAGAAACAGAAAAAACAAAGATTAAGAAATAATATAGCATTCATCAAGCCAAAACAAAAAAAACACGTACGTACAAACATATCAATTTATACCAAACTTCATATAAATACAAAAAATTGGGAAATAGCAGGTGCGAAAAAACAAATGAGCCTAAAGAGGGAAGACATTACACTTATGTCCTTGCAAAACTTCGAAGTCGGTATGAATGCAATAACACCGCTCAACTTAGTGAAAATTTACTCCACATTATATATATATATATATATATATATATATATATATATATATATAAAATCATCCGCAGACAGATATGTCTCGCTGTATCAAAGCTCATCAGTATGGTTAGACATCCGATTGCTTTTAACCCAGGATTGAAATTTGATCGAATTTGCGTCAATCGGCGATTCTACCTCTGAGCTATGGGCACTCTGTAGAAGGAGTTAGACATTTTAGCGTGTATATTATCATTATACACTCCCAATAGCTGAGAGTGTTCTAATTCAATGCTGAATGAACGATGCGTATATGCTAGAGTAGCTAATGTTTTTCAAAGTCTACTATTCTCCCAGAGTGCTCAATCAGGGTGTAGATAGATATGAAAAGTATATATATATATATATATATATATATATATGACAGTTTTGTAAATTGCTTGTGTATATTAGGTGTATGGGTTTGGTTGTTATATATATTATATTATTTATATATTATATATGCGCGGTACTTATTTGAAAGCGCTCAATATCAGTGATAGAGCTGACCTATTCATATAGATATGTGTGTTTGTGACCCTGGGTTTCACGCTCTTGCGATCGTCAGACAAACTGATTTTAAAAATTAATCAGTTTGTCTGACGATTGCAAGAGCGTGAAATCCAGGGTCATAAACTCACGCCTGCCTATCTATCTATCTGCCTGCCTATCTATCTATCTATCTATCTATCTATCTATCTATCTATCTATCTATCTATCTATCTCTATATATATATGTATATTGGAGGGTATATGTATGAGAAAGAGAAAAAAGATTTTGACTGACGTATTTCGTTCTTTAGAACTTTATCGGACAAGGTTTGTTTCCGTTGATCTGACGACACATGCACATGATGCTTGTAATATTAAATTTAGAAGAAAACAAACTTTTTTATTTTTATTTTTGTTTTTACTAACTTTATTATTAAATATCCCAGACTTTGTCGCCAGAAGATCGACCAATAACAGCAAAAATTTTCTGGATCTTCGTCTCCAATTTGTTGTGGAGTTGTGGCGAAACTTCGACGCAAAGTTGTAGTAACCGCTTTGTGCCGGAATTAATACCTGGAACAAGAAGGTAAGTTCAAAAGATTGTATTAGTATAACAAGAAACAAAATATTCCAAGCTAGTGGTAATAATAAGTAACTAGAAATAAGTAAGTCCGAAGGTATTATTACGCTGCTTATTATCTGAAGAGTAACTGTCTTCAACTTCTTTCGTTATCTGCTGTTTACTGCATTTGTTAACTGATCTCGTTAACTGCTTCCGTTAACGGCTCCTAGGAAGTCACGCAGGTAATTACATATAAGAAGAGGAAGTGTCCCTTCCTCGTAAAAGGGCACCATAACTGAAAATTTGACAGAAACTGGGCGCACATTTACTCTTAAGGAAATAGCAATTAAAGTACATTCTAAATAATTTCGTCTTAATGATTTTTTTCTCTTTTAATTAGAGTAGCTTTTTGCTAAATAAATGGGGTCATTCACGTTACGGTGATGCGTTGAATGCATTAGTTTTTATAGTATTTATTTTTATTTTTATGTTAATATAAAATATTATTTAATGGTGGTTTTTCTTCAATATATATGTAAGGATACTTAATAACAAACATGATGGAAATAAAACAAAAAAAATATCTACATTTTATTGACTAGATTATATAACCAAAAGACGTATATAAGAATTCAAGTCTAAGTTTTAAATATCCAGCGTCTCTCCTTCGTACGCTTGTATGCTTTCCTGTCGGCTACAACCTCCAGGAATTTAAATGCAATGTCAATTCCAGTCTCTTATCTACTTGACTCCAGTCCTTTCTACATCACCCCGTGTACCTTCTTTCCCTTTCACTCTACCTTCGCAACTGTCTTTACTCCTGTGTAAACATTCTTCTCTTGCCCTGTCTCTGACATCCCTTGTAACTGCTTCGTCTTTCAATCTACTCTTCTGCTGCCTAAACTTTTACTCTCTTATGTCGATTGCAGCGCCTCAGTGGCGCTACCACCTTGCTTGGGGTGAAACGATTAAAAAAAATAATCAAACTTCGTTAGATGTCGACCTTCAGAACGAAACGCGTCACACAAAAATACTTTCCACTGTATCATGCACCTTTCCCCAAAAAATGTTTTTGATATATAGCATAGTTTTTTTTTAAATAATTAAACAATATATTGATTTACATCTGAATAATCGAGAAATCTTGATAGAAAAATATGCGTCCTCTAGCAGGATTCGAACTTGCGTTCCCTAGGGGAAGCCATCATTAGATCTGATGACGTGTCTTATCCATTCAATCTGGAAAACAATGTTTTTTTTAAGTTTGTTAAATGTTTAAATGTTTCTGTGTGCGTTTATAACACAATTCAGGCAAAAAGACAGGATGCTTGGTTGTTAGAAAAAAACAAAAACAAATAAAAAACAAACAAACAGCCTAACATCTAATTTACAAATTAGAGATACTAAAATCAAAAATGTGCAACAATTTTAATATCTGGAAAGTGCTTAAACAGAGGATGGAACCTGTGACACCGAAATATGCCTTCTGAAAGCTAAGCAAATTATTAAAAACAACAGGAAAATTTTGAGAGAACTGATTTAATACGTTATGTCAGTCCTCCTATATTACTGCTAGCTTTTACCAGTTTTGGAGACTATTTTACCTTCTATACAGCAGGGGTATAGCTTTATCTCCAGAAGAATGACACATTAACTCTTGTGAAAATATATTGAATCAATGGTTTTTATAATCGTTTCAGCCCAAGCTAGGCAGTCCTGTCACTGGTGCGCAGGGACCTACATGAAAGAAGAGTGAAAAGAATGACGATCAAGTTTCAGTGGGTGTCGAAAAGTGTAACGAGAGAAAGATGGGATACTGGTGTGAGGAGAGTTACGTGAGAGTAGTGCGAAAAGGAATAAGACCAAGGTACAATGGGTGTGGCGGAGAGAATAAGTAATTCCAATGTTCTCTGTTGACATGAAGTGGAAAGTCTACGATGAATCAAACACTTCGTCTGCTGCCAGGAAAGATGATTCACTGAGTGGTGAGAGACATTTTTCTCGACATAATCTATATTAAACATTATCTTAGTCCACCATTTGAACATGCACTGTGTATTGCCGTTAAAAAAATCTGAAAATATAAAAATACATTTTCATAGTAAAAAAAAAAGAAATTTCTGCAACAGATTTTAAAAAATAATGCTAGCAAACGATATTTTTAAAACGAAAAAAATCTCTAAGGAAATTAAAATTCGGCATCAAATGATCCATAAACAGTTAATATGGACACTTCAACGTGGTGTATGGATTAAAGAACTTCTTTTGCTAGAACCATTCCAGTTGAATAATGGACCTCACTGAGTGCCCCATGCTTTTGCCGTTGTTCCGCATCTAAGCAGCGCTTAGAACAGTGGTTACCAACCTTTTTTGTCCCGTTACCCCTTTCCCTTATTCACTTGTGGATCCCTACAACGGAATATGTTAAACCAGCAAAAATAAAAGATTTTTCTGTAAAAAAATATTTTCATGGATAATGCCCTGCGTTATTATGCTGGTTAAGATTTAAACTTATATAAAATCATAAAAAAATGTAATTCAGCCTTCCTTTATTTAAATAAAACACCTAGTAAAAATGTTATGTTAATATTGTTATGATTGTAGGTATTGAACACAAAAACTATCTTTATAAAACTGGCTTTATTTTAGAGCTTACGAGCGAATTTATGAATAAAAAAATGTTTGAAACTATGGAGAAAATTACAGGGTGTGCGCCGCACATCTAGCACATTAGAGTATACGCCGGTACAAATTATGAACCCCTTGAAATACTTTCATGGGCCCCTAGGGGTCCATGGACCCCTGGTTGGGAACCAAGGGGTTAGAACATCACGATAAGGGGTTGATATGCCGTTAAAAAACAGACAAGCAATCGCCTACTGTTATTTTCGTAGCGCAGAATTTTAAAAATCTACTACTCTTATCTTTTTTCAATAAAAATTTGCATATTTTTACCCCAATTTAAGGGTTCATCATTGCCCCAAATATGTGACCCTAACAAGTTCTGCCACCCTGGGTCAAAATTGGGCTAGAAACAACAGGAATTAAGAGATGGTTTTACACTCCTCAAATTCTCCCGATCAAATGACTTGAAGCCGGATATATATTTTTATTGTCGTAGCCAGGACGGACAGAAGTCTAGATACCAGGTGAGATACCGATAACCTTGCAAAACATTCTGTGCATTCTGTCTAGAATCTTTAAACACAGTAGAAGCTATAAGTCGCAGTAATATATAATGCTAGACATAAATGTGGAAGATTCCGAGTACAAAAATTGTCTAGCACGACATAATGGACCGACCTTCCCAGAAGCACTTCAATTTTCGAGTTAGCAGCAATAATAGAAGATGTAACATCCTTTCTCCTTTCCAAGAGACAGTGAACATTTCTCGTCATAACAAAGAAATCAGTTTTATTCAGAATGTTTTTTTCGCCGGACAGAGAACTTTGCAGGACACACACACACACACACACACACACACACACACACACACACACACACACACACAGATATATATATATATATATATATATATATATATTTATATCTATCTATCTATCTATATATATATATATATATATATATATATATATATATATATATTTTCGGAAGTCTATCGATTACGCGACCTTGGTTTCAACCTTTCGGTATCTTCAGATGTTTTATATAAAATAATAATAATTTTAATACAACTTTATACTAATCTAATTTAATTCTGACCAATAACTGATTAATAATCATATATATATATATATATATATATATATATATATATATATATATATATATATATTAATTCAGATACTTCAATCCAAGGGAAAAAAGCAGGAAGGTAAATTCCAAAAAACCCGATCCTAATTAATATTAAAAATTTATTTTAATATTAAAAAATGACACAGGAAGAGAGCTCCATGTAATAAAATATTACAGAGCAAATATATTATAAACAAGTGCCGCCATAGGGCGGATTTTAAAATTTAACTTCTAATTTTTAATTTTTAAATTCTAAATTTTTCTATAACTTTTTTAATATTTAAAACAAAATTTTTAATTTTAATTTTAATTTTAATTTTTTTTTTTTATGTATATGTGTATGTTTGTGTGTGGATGTGCATATTTGTATATATATGTATATATTTGTATTTATGTATGTGGGCTATATGTAATTTTGAAAGAATTTTTTTTAGCTATTTAAATGCTCCTTTTCATAATATTCATTAATATGTATGTGTGAGTGCATATGGAATATATATATATATATATATATATATATATATATATATATATGTGTGTGTGTGTGTGTGTGCGTGTGTGTGTATATGTGTGCATGTATGTGTACACATGTATATTGTGTGTATATGAATTTTTTGTATATAGGTGTGTACACACATATATATGTGTGTATGCGCATGTATATGTATATAAGTGTGTAATAAATTGAATGTATGTGTGTGTATGTGCATGTATATATGTATTCTTATTCGTTAAATTGTGTGTGTATATATATGTATGTATGTGTGTACTTCTATAGGTATGTATATATAATAATTGTAAATCATTTTTTTTTTTTTTACCTAGTGTTGTCTTTATTTAGTTTAATTTCAAATGACCTAATTTTTTTAAAAATAATTTTATTTTAAATCCTATATCTTTTTATTCCCTTTTATTAATAATTATGCCTTTTTAAGTAAAGGCCTTTTTCTAATACTTCAACGTTTTGGGGAAATTAGGTTTTTGAATTTGTCCAGCGTCTGTAATATTTAAAAAAATTTTTTTCTTTAGTTTCTTTCTTTTTCCCTCCCTTCCTTCTTTTATCTCTCTTACCACCTTTTTTCCGTGTTACTTTAACTGACGTCGATTTAACACGGCTGTCTGTTAATTTTTAGTTACATTCTCCCCTTTTTTTTGCGAACCCAGACGATATCAATTTTTTTCTTTTCTTATTTATTTGATTTTATTCTATCTTTTTCTTTTTCTTTTTCCTTTTCTTTTTCTTTCCCTTTATTTTTATTTTATTTTATTATTTATTTTTTAATTTCTTTGCAATCTATTTAAAAAGGAAAAGTAGACTAATTTTTCTCCAGTTTCTGAAAGGTTTTTTTCTGTTGCTGAGGTGATGTGTCGTTCCCCGTGGGGATCTTCATATCGAAATGGCCATTCAACATCTTGGAATTAATCCTTTTTTAATACATATATATATATATATATATATATATATATATATATAGGTACCTCTACTGATTTTTCGATACCTAAATTTAAATTGATATTTTAAGAATAAATAAGTAATCTTCAACTTTAAAATTAGCTTTAATTGGAAGCCATAAGATTAAATTTTAATTCCCGAAAGAAAAATACACTGGTATTATTTAACCCGAAATTATATTGATTTTAATCTAATTTTTTTGAAATCGAAAAAATTAAGTTAAAATTTCCCACCATTTTTTATTTATTGACACATTCTGTCAACACTATGTAAACAGTAGCCCAATTTCTGTTTTAAAAATCTTGCAAAAATAAAATATACCTTGCGTATACCTTACGTCATTTAAGTCAATTTTTAAAGTTGAAACGTACCTTTATCTGATTTCAATCAAGTAATAATTCATTACTACCAGAAATTTAGAAAAAACAACAACTTTTTATCTGCGGTAGCCCTATCTGTCATCACCTCGATTACGCAATGGTAGGGTGTTAAAAGATTTACGAGCTCCGGAAGCTGTCAGACGGAAAGTATTGCGACCATACGCGCCAAAAAGACATAAAATTTTAATTTTTTTTTTTTTTGTTTTTAACTAAATAGTAAAATTTAAAATAATAATTTCAGCAATTTTATAATATTTAATAGAATTTTAGTTTACATTTATAGCCAGACATTTGAATATGCTTTCTGAATTACTGCAAATGCTAGAATTATGTAAACATGCTATGACTCTTATGGAACACCGTACTTACTCAAAAATGGAACGTAAATGAACATATTTACACACAAAATGTTTTTTTTTTTAAATTAATTTAAAATATTTCTGCAAAACGATTTTTATTATACTTTTCAATTTTACATAGGCAATATGACACTCAGCTCTTAACTAAAAAGAAAACTTGCAATCAGTTCTTTTGGAGATTTAAAAAAATATTTTTAAAAGCTTTTATATTAGTAAATTTTTTAATGATAAAAAAATTAAAAAAAATTAAAAACAACTTTTTCAAAATTTTATTATTAATCGAAAAAAATGTTCTTCTTCAGAATATAATGTCCTCAGTAGTTGTTTATTCCAGTAATTAACAGATTATGAAATTTGATTATGTCGGAGTTTTATTGCATTTTTTATTTGACTCTTCGGAGAAGGTTTTCGGATAGTGATTGCAAACTTAAGATAAAAAAATAGGTGATTTATATTTCCCTAATGAGTCCTGTGTTGAAGTAATTAAACAAAAGTTTGCAAGTATTTATAATTTTTTAACATTTCAGGGATTTACGTGAAGGGGGGTTAACAGAGGTAAAAAAAAATATTTTTATCAAGATTTTTAAAAAATAATAATTTTAGAAGTAATTTCATTCATTTGTGAATGAATACTGAAAGTTTCATTACAATCTGACAATTATTTGATTTTTTCGAGAATTTCCAAATTAATGTGTTTTTAACCTAAAAAAAGTGGCAAATGCAAAAAATTGGCGTCTATTGTAAAACAGTAGTAAACGTTTCTTAGCCGCTAAAATCAATCAAAACAAAATTTCTGCCAAAATTTCGAAAATGTTAGAATGGATTAAAATTTTTTTAAAAATAATTAAAAACTACTTTGAACTTTCCTCTTAATAATAATATAAACATTTTGAGGAAAAAAGTTTGTTTTATTAAGTTTTTTATTCATACTATCTGCCTTTGTTATCGATCCGAGTGGGGGTACCTATATATATATATATATATATATATATATATATATATATATATATAACTTTTCCTGACTATCTATCCAGATGAAACCTAGGTAGGTTGTCTGGCATGCTAGGTATTCTTTATTTATTCCGCACTAAGTATTGAGTGATTTTTTGTTAGTTGATGGCTCGTGTCGGGATTTTTTCTTTGGGCTACGTGCTAACTCAGTCTGATGTTCATGTACTTAGCTCTTTCTTTTTTTTGAAACCACTTTTCCCTTCTTGGTAGACTCGTGGAATGTTTTTCGCCACAAGAATATATATATATATATATATATATATATATATATATATATATATATACCCAAATGAATAATGAACGAAGAAAATATTTAAACGTTCAAAATATTAATTTAAAACAGTGCTGAATATAAAAACAGAGCAATGAATTTATATTATTTATGATTACTTTAGAACATGTACAAATTACAAACTATTACAAAATTGTACATTTTGTTTCCACATTGAAAGAACGATGTTTTATCAGGTAGTTAATAATGATGGTAATAAACGTTTTATTGAAAAAGAATTACGAAAACACCACTTGGAAGTGGTGTTTTATTTTTTTAATTTTAGAATAATATCTATTAATTCTGAAAGAAGCCAAATGAGAATTTATTCTCTGATCTACTTTTTCTTAAAAAACACAATAATGTAAACTAGACACGAGTCAACAATGGTCTTCCTAAATACTTAATCGACCACCAGATTACAGAATTTCTTTCTAAAGTAACTAATAAAGACACTAAACATGTCAACTATGAGCAAGAAAATGTTCTCTTAGAAATTTAAGGAAAATACACAACCCTTGTCAACCTAAACAAGAAAATTAAATTTTCTATTGCAAAAAATTAAAATAGTTAAGCGTATCATCAAAAATAGCAGCATCGACAAAATCAAAACTAAAAAGAATCAACATTATTTATGAGTCAAATGCTCTTTATAGAACTGTATTTCTGATTAAACGAAATTCATTAATAGTTACATTGGTCACAATGCTTCATGCGTATCTAGACGATTCACGTTACCCCTAACAGTCAAAAGCTCCGTTTGGATTTATTTAAACACAAACGTAAACCTACCTGAATTCATCCAAAAAATACTAGTAGAACGCACACAGACACACACACACACACACACACACACACACACACACACACACACACATATATATATATATATATATATATATATATATATATATTTTATTTATTTTGGACGCTGTAAGAATTCTTTCTTCGTTCTGTATTCACTCCGATATATATATACATATATAATATCCATCCTGGCAATCGGATCTCTAATCGTACTGATGAACAACCTGATAGAGCACTCTGGAAGAATGGTAGACTTTGAAAAACCAGTAGCATCGAAGACAAAAATTAATCCACTCGTCCGTTTTTTCTTAAATAACTCAATAATGAAAAAAAAAATTAAAATAAATGGAATTCCCAATTAAAAAAAAAAAATGTAAAGTCAACACTCAATAGAATTAAAACGAACATGGCCAGAACGTGCTGATTGTGTTTGGAAAATAAACATTCTGATAACCTTAGATTTATGCCTAAAAAAGCAAATATTTCACTAAAAATAAAAATCGTCCTTGATAATGTTTAGAAAAAAGCCGATAGCGCTTGGATATGCAGAACTTTTGGATGTTTTTAATTTATCTTTACAGTATCTGAGATTATAAATATGATATAGAGTATCAAACAGAACTGATATGTAATAATTCAACATATTATATAAGAATTGTATATTATATCCCTCAACTCACAAAGCTGTGAAACTAAAGCAAAAATTCCGTCGAGGTATCCCCACCTTCCAGTTGATATGCTCAGCCGCACTGTTTGAGATGAGACAGCAAGCTCTTGTATGTTTTGTAAGAGGTGGCAACCATCTCAGGAATGTAATATTAAAATCTTAGATAATATGTTGAACTCTTTAATATCAATTATGTAATAAATATATTTGATACCATTTGTCATTTTTATAATATACACGCCATATATATACATGGATATATGGATAATTTTTTGTTCACAATACACACACGCACACATATATACTTATATATATAATAAAAATTTCTCATATATATATATATATATATATATATAAAATAACAATTTCTCATATATATATATATATATATATATATATATATATGATGCTAACTTCTTATTTATATATTAATGCATTTCTAGATTAAGAGACGGACAAAATGACGGCTTTCACAGTGCAACCGAAAGTAATTACTTAATTGATATATAAATGTTTAAATGATTCATGGAGCATTTTGGCTAAAATGAATGCCGCTGCAAAGGTTATCATTATTATGATGAAGATGAGGTATTTTTATTTAGCATTTTTGCTTATTTATTTATTTATTGATCTTTCACGTTGCATTTTTACCCTCTCTAACGAATTCTCAGTCCGCAGTTCTCTCCCTTGATTTTTCGACCAGCAGTTTTCTCTCTCATTTTTCGCACGCTCCTTCGTTTTTTCTCTTTCATTGAGAATTCTGTCTATTTTTCATTCTGTTTTTCTTTTCTTTTTCTCTCTGATTCTTTCTTTCTTTTTTTTCTCTGCCTATTTGTAGTTTATAATGTGCAATATATTCGACTACAACAAATCAGACAGCTTTTCGTAAATTGTTGTTGACGGGCATAAAAATGGTAAAAACCGACCTCTTCTCATTTTCTTTCGCTTCAAGTCTGCCTTGTTTATGTCAGCCACACGGACAACATTGACTGATTCATTTGATTCGTTTTTTACGGCTGAGTAACTCTTTGCATGTTATCTAAATACAGAAAATAGTTGCAAATTGTAAATATTTTTGTAGGATATTAACGATTGAGTAACATAAGTCATACTAATCTAAACATATATAAATGGAACTTTGTCTCTGTGTGTGTGTGTGTGTGTGTGTGTGTGTGTCCGTTACCTATAGACTCCGAAACGGTTGAACCGATTTCCTTGAAAATTTACATAGTTGTACTCTAAGTGTCTGCGAGTTTTCTTAGCTAGGATTTGTGTTGAGGTTTCCCCGATAAATATCGAAAATTGATAATCGAAAAATTCGGGTTATAGAAGGAGTGGTCCGACTTTAATCAAATTTGATACACTGATACCCAAAGACATAAGAAACGATATTCAGAAGTTTCAGGGTTCCAGTTCTTACAATAGTGCAGAAAATTTGATATCGATACCAGGAAATCAATATTTGACTTACATCCATTCATTTTTTTTTTCAGTCTACGGTTTCACTTTAACTGGAAACAACTGTTGCTCTTTAGTCTTTCGTGCCAACGTCCAAAGAATCTGAGATCCAGGACCATGTATTAGTCTTAAAGCTTTCATTACACCCGAGCAACGCCGGGATATGCTGCTAGTTAACTTATAGCTTTAGAATGATTTATGAAGTCCTCTAGAGTATTTTAGTTTATTTAAAGCCAGAAAATAGTTTTAGATCGTAAGAGGTTTATTTTTTTAGATAATAATGTTAGAACGATAGGAATCTTACTAATTACCGCATAGTTGCTGCTGACCTTGAGCGGGATCTACACTCTGTGGTGAACTGGGGCAAGAAGTGGCTTGTCAACTTCAATTCCTCGAAGACCAAGCTGTTGTCTGTCAACCATTACAGGCAACCTCTTCTGCCTCCCATAAGCATGGACCAGATGATTCTCCCGGAGAGTAATACACTACGCCTCCTCGGACTTACCCTGTCCTCAGACCTCAAATGGAAGCACTATATTGAATCCATAGCAAAATCTACTGCTAAGAAGATTGGGTCACTATGTCGATCCAGGATGTTTTTTCCACCTGAATCCATCCTGCATATATACAAGTCAACCATCCGTCCGTGCATGGAGTACTGCTGCCATTTATGGTCAGGTGCCCCTGCCGTTCTATCTCAGTGTTCTTGACAAGCTCCAAAGGAGAGTCTGTAATGTGATAGGTTCTGATCTAGCGACTCGTCTGCAGCCACTTCCCCATCGTCGAAATGTGGCCTCCCTCTGTCTCTTCTATAAATACTTACATGGCTTCTGCTCGGATGAGCTTAAGTCACTGATGCCTCCTCAACAGGTGTTTACCCGTTCAACCAGACTGGCAACTGGGTCCCACCCATTCACAGTCAGGTTAGCCAAACGCAGACGACAATTCTACTCCTGCAGCTTCCTCTCTCGCACTTCCCGCCTGTGGAACTCACTCCCGTATTCTTGCTTTCCTGACGGCTACGACCTCCAGAAATTTAAAAGCAAAGTTAATACTCACCTACTAACCACTGGCCTCTAGCTCTCTCCCCTCCCCTGTATAACCTTCCCTTTCTCTCCGCCCATGTACCTGTCATTGCACCTGCTTTCTCAGTTTTCTATTGTTCCTTTCTAACTAGCTTGTACTCCTCACTCTTTTCTAATTAATCTTTCTACATTTATGTAACCCCCTGCACATCAGTGGCGTTTCTGCCTTGCTCGGGGTGAAATGATTTAAAAAAAAAAAAAAAAGTTGCATTGGTGAGAAAGTAGAATTATACCTTTCCCAAGGATAAGTGAGTATAAAAAAAGCGAAAAGGAATGTTAATAATTCTGATCCTTTATTGATTACATTACCGTCACATTCACGCTTACAGCACCTGTTAATCCCAAAAAGTCATCCATCTACAGGGTGTGATGGATAATTTATGCAAAAATGAAAATAACACTGGCATCTTATTTTAACATATATATTTAACAAAATTGTATAATAATATCTGGAAATACTAAAGAGTAAGTTTATTCAGTAAAATCACCATTGGATTCAACCACAGCCTCCAAACATTCGGAATCTCCTGCAACTTATTTAGAATATCAGCTTAATTAAGTTGATGAATGCCGCCATAATCCTTGGCTTCAGTTCATATTTGGTGGTGCAAGGTGTTTTTTGTTAGTCTCTTGCTCAACCTCACCGTATTAATCAACTTCAGTTGCAGCCTAGGCTTTAGGTGGATATAGGTAAGGTGATCGGCGAAATTATTTGTCAGCATTGTCTGTGTTCTCTTACTTGCGTAGCATGATGCAGACATCGAGTCTTCAAGGGCAGTACTCCCTCTTCACTTGATTTGGGCTTCCGTGGTGAGTCTGTGGGAATATTAATAGAAGCATATCGCAGCCATCACCAGGGATCACTCCAGATACCATCATGTTGACTGGATATATCATTCAACTCTTTTCGAATCATCTGCACTCTCCCCAGAGTCATATCCCAAGACTCTGAATTTTTCCTATTAGATCCTCCGAAGAGAATAATAAGGAGTAGAACATGACGCTTTCAAATTTCTGTCGTTGTGATTTGCATCATAGTGTTCTTTTTCTCAAAGGTGGTGCCCAAATAACCATATATATAACGTAGAACACTTTGTATATTAACCAGATAAATTCCGATAGAGATGAACTCAAAAGAACTCAATGTTAAATTTATTTATTTAATTTAACAGAGTAATATAAATTAGGAAAAACTTTAGATATAATGCAATTTCATGGGTAATAAATTCGTCAGACGCAAATGATACGTCGACGAGTAGCAAGGTCATCATTTGGCGCCGAAATATATATATATATATATATATATATATATATATATATATATATACACGCTTAAATCTGGTCATAACACATTATATTACATTTAAAACTCTCACGCGATGTGACGTAATAGAACTGCATTACAAATTTACGAACTGTGTTTGCTATTTGATAACTGTTATCGTTGCTTAGCAAAGTTTTATGTCAACACAACATAAAATCGTTTTTGATGGTGGTAGTTTTTATGTTAACGTCATTGTAGCCTCCCTGAAGATGGCTAATGGGAGCCGAAAGCTTAGAACCAACTTCATAAAATATTATCCAAATGTTGCAGGATTTTTGTCTTTATTTTCAACTGAAATTAAAGCCAAAATACGATGATTAGAACGGCTCATGATTAAACATAACAGACATTCACTGCGTCTTATATTTAACAGTATATGTTTAGAAAATTATCTGTTGCCTCGATACACTATGGACCAAGCGCGTCTCCCTGAGAGCAATACACTGCGCCTCCTCGGCCTTACTCTCTTTTCTGATCTCAAATGGAACCACTACATTGAGTCCATAGCTAAATCCACTGCTAAGAAGGTTGGGTCACTGTGTCGGGCCAGGATTTTTTCCCGCCTGAATCCATCCTGCATATATACAAATCAACCATTCGTCCGTGCATGGAATACTGCTGCCATATATGGTCAGGCGCCCCTGCTGTTCATCTCATTGTTCTCGACAGGCTCCATAGGAGAATCAGTAATGTGATAGGTACCGAATTGGAGGCTCGACTACAGCCACTTCCCCACCGACGAGATGTGGCCTCCCTTTGTCTGTTCTATAAATACTTTCATGGCTTCTGCTCCAACGAACTTAAGTCACTGGTGCCTCTGCAACAGGTGTTTACTCGTGTAACCAGATTGGCAACTGGGTCCCACCCATTCACAGTTAGATTAACCAAACGCAGAGGACAGTTCTATTCCTGCAGCTTCTTTTCTCGCACTTCCCGCCTGTGGAACTCGCTTCCATATTCTTGCTTTCCTGACTGCTACAACCTCCAGGAATTTAAATACAATGTCAATACTCATATATTAACCACCTGACGCTAGTTCTTTTACCACCGCGCATATCCTCTCCTTTTTCTCCACTCTTGCAACTATCATCACACCTGTATTCCCATCCTTCTCTTGCTCCTTGGTGAGAGCGCGTTGTCTAGCGTGAACAACAGTCGGAACAAGGTTAGGACACTCGAACCCTCAGTCACGATGACTTGTAACTTCTATTTAGCACAACCATCGACAATTTCAATTTCACTCACTTTCCAACGGTGCCACACGCTGGGATTACCAGACCGATAATATCAAGAAATTAACTTACTGACAAATCAATCAAAGATTCGAACCTAACCGACATGGCCAGAAAGAGAACGTTCTAACCACTCCCCTGTATATATATACACACACACACATATATATATATATATATATATATTTTTTTTTTTTTTAAAGGCATTTTCTAAAGCTGAAGAATAAAAAATAAGACACAGGAAAAAAAGACCGACAGGTTTCAATCACAATCTTCGACAATCACAATCTTCGATTGGGAATTTTTAAAATTTTATTTTAGAGTTTAAAAATGAAGATGAAAGGTTATGGAAAGGAGAGAAAAAAGGGGAGGCGCAAGCACTAATAGTGATAATGTGTAGTCCAAGTAGGTAATCCCTCTGTATACAGAGAGACGGCCTCCTAAATCTAATATACAATATATATATATATATATATATATATATATATATATATATTCTAGACATATGCTATTAAATATAGCGGTGGGATCATTTAAATGATCCCACCGCTATATTTAATAGCATATGTCTAGAAAATTACTTGCTGCCTCGATATACTAAATATATATATATATATATATATATATATATATATATATATAGAAAATTACTTGCTGCCTCGATATACTAAATATATATATATATATATATATATATATATATATATATATAGGAAAGAATATTAATAAAAAGTTTTGAATTTAAAAACGTACTTTTTTAAACAGTATTTGTTTATTTTTATAGTGTTTTATATTTCAGACCGCCCTCGGTCCTTCATCAGAAACAAGTGATTTTTAAATTAGAATTGGAAACGTATTTTTACGATGGCGTCCTAATACTTTTTTGTTTACATCACGTGGTGTCGATAAACCAATCAGCATGCGGCACGTCCGTTTGTTTATTTTCGGTAAACCAATCAACACGCGGCACGTCCGTGGAGAGAGTCTGTTTGTTTTAGACAAAAAATCTCTTGGAATATCTATTTTTTTGTTTATATCGCGTGGTGTCGATAAACCAATCAGCATGCGGCACGTCCGTTTGTTTATTTTCGGTCAACCAATCAACACGCGACACCTCCGTGGAGAAAGTCTGTTTGTTTTAGATAAAAAATTCCTTGGAATATCTGAAAGAACCTTCTTTTTACCTATTGAAATATTTGTAGAGATTCAACACACCTAAGTCCCTGTTTAACCCTAGCTTGTGTGTGTTTAATTTTAAAATCCAGTATTTTTCTTTCTTTCTGCGTGTGTATGTAGAACTAAAATTGGAGTCTATTAGTAAACATTTGCAATTTTCTAAAGTGTGATCGGGTTGATTAAAATGTGCTGCGATTGGGGAGTATACATTTTTTTGTCGTATATTTAGTTTGTGATTATTGAAGCGAAATCTAAAGCTATTACCGGATTCGCCGATATATCCACTGTTGGGGCAAATTGAGCAGAAGAGATAGTAGATGATGTCTTTGCTATCACAAGTAAGGTTTGGTGGGTGTAATTTTATTTTTGTGTTGGGTACAGAGAATGTTTTGTCTGTTATTAGATGTTTACAGATTAAACAACGGGGCTTTCCACATTTTAAATTCCCTGATAGGTCTGTATTATTTAAATATTTGTTGGAAGTGAGGATAGTTGATAGGTTGGGTGTTTGTTTCTTTGCATTTATGGGTGGCCTATCGAAAATGTCTTTGATGTTTTTGTTTGATTGGAGGTTCCTGTAATCATTTTTTAAATTTTTGATGAGTGTGTGGGAATATTGATTATGGTTAAAAACCATGGGAATTCGGTTATTGTCTTTTCGTTTTTTGTATGTGAGAAGTGTGCTGCGGTCTATGTGGATGGTTTTATGTAGTGCTTCCTTTATTATTTTTATTGGGTATTTGCATTTTAGAAACTGTTTTGTTAGGTTGTTAATGTTGTTTAGAAAATCTGGATGGTCTGAGCAAATGCGTCTTATTCTAATAAATGAGCTGTATACGATAGATTTTTTTAATTTGAGGGGATGACAGCTGTTAAAGTGTAGGAATTTATGTTGGTTTGTGGGTTTGTTGTATAGACTGGTGGAAAGTGTATGTTTATTTAATTTTACCATGACGTCTAAGAAAGGGACGGATGTGTATGAGTACTCCATGGTAAATTTGATTGTATTGTGGAAGTTGTTGCAGAAAGTGAAGAAGTTTTTTAATTTTTCTAATCCATGAGTCCATATTAAGAAAATATCATCAATGTACCTAAAATAGTGTAATGGTTTGCATTGTGAACTGTCTAGTATCTTTTTTTCTAAAATATGCATAAAGATGTTGGCATAACTAGGTGCCATTTTCGTGCCCATCGCTGTGCCGCTAATCTGTAAATAATGTTTGTTGTTGAATTTGAAATTATTGTGTGTTAAAATGAAATTAATTAACTGGCATGAATCTGTGATTTGGTTGTTAGGTAATTTGTTTTTGAGGAACTCATGGCATGCTGCTACTCCTTCAACGTGTGGAATGTTCGTGTACAGAGACGTAACATCCATCGTTACTATGATATTATCACCTGGGACTAAATTGATGCTTTGTAACTTGTTGAGAAAGTCAGTAGTGTCTCTAATATAACTGGGTATGTCAGGTAATAGAGGTTTTAGAATATTGTCTATGTATCCAGATATAATTTCTGTGAGGGTACCGATGCCTGATATTATGGGTCTGCCAGGTGGTGTGATATTAAGTTCTTTTGAAATTTTGTAGATTTCTTCATTGTTTGCTTGTTTAGTATGGTGTGGGTTGGATGAAGAGGTATTAGGGTGTTTTTCTGAAATGATTTTGGGGAGTTTGTGTAGTTTTGGGATAGTGTAGAATGTTGCTGTTTTGGGGTTCTCAGGAATGAAGGATTTTATTTTGTTTTTTATGTTATGATTCAGGTTTTGAATGAGAAGTGATAATTCTGTTTTGTAAGTACTAGTCGGATCTAGAGGTAAGGGTGCATAGAACTTGTTGTTTTGAAGTTGTGATTCTGCTTCTTTAATATAGTTGTTAGTGTCTAAGATGGTTATAGCTCCGCCCTTATCGGCTGGTACGATAATTATGTTTCGGTTTTTCTTGAGTGTATAGATGGCTTGGTGTTCTACTTTAGATAGGTTGTGTGTTTTTGTTTGGTGTCCTCTGTTTTTTAAGAAGTTGTCCAAGTGTTGTCTGGCTTTGTTGGCGTATTGATCCAAGTGTTGGTTGCGTCCGCTTGGTGGAGTCCATAGGGTGTTATTTTTCGTAAGAGGAAATTTGGAGTGTGGTTGTTTGTCGCTGTTGTCGTTAGAAGTGGATCTGTTGTTCGAGAAATATTCTTTTAGTCTCAGTCTACGAAGGTATTTTTCCATATCGTAGCAGAGGTTTAGAGGGTTTAGTGGCTGTGAGGGGCAGAATGTTAATCCTTTATTTAATAAAGAGGTTTCTTCTTGGGTGAGAGTATATTTAGATAGGTTTGCGATGTGATTATCAGCCGAGATATTATGGGTGTGTTGTACATGGTGAGATCTTCGTGGAATCTGTTGTATTAGGTAGTTATTCAGGTGAGGTATGTGTTGTAGAATGGGGTCCTCAGCAATTAGTGTATTGAGTTTTTGGTTTTTCAAAAATATGTGCTGTGTCAGCTTTTTTTCGTACAGAAAATTGAGTGTTTTTTTTACTTGAGAGTATTGGAGAGGGGAAAGTGTTAGATAGAGAGAATAATGGATTTTTTTGGATAAGTTCATGTAGAAGGATTTTTTAATGTAGGCAGAGTTGTGCGCCAGGTTTCTTAATTGTGTGGAGGTCCTGTTGTATATTTGTTGAGCTTTTTGTTGATGCGATGTAATAAAACTGTGTTGGAAGTTGTATTTAAATCTGAATCCTTTTGGTATTAATTCCATTTTTTTGCAGAGTCCGAGAAATATAATGTCCGAGTGTATTTGTGCTAGTCTGTAGAGAGTTTTTTCCAGTTTTCTTCTGTCGTGGAGTTTTTTGCCGTTTAAGTAAGGTCCACCAAGCGGACGCAACCAACACTTGGATCAATACGCCAACAAAGCCAGACAACACTTGGACAACTTCTTAAAAAACAGAGGACACCAAACAAAAACACACAACCTATCTAAAGTAGAACACCAAGCCATCTATACACTCAAGAAAAACCGAAACATAATTATCGTACCAGCCGATAAGGGCGGAGCTATAACCATCTTAGACACTAACAACTATATTAAAGAAGCAGAATCACAACTTCAAAACAACAAGTTCTATGCACCCTTACCTCTAGATCCGACTAGTACTTACAAAACAGAATTATCACTTCTCATTCAAAACCTGAATCATAACATAAAAAACAAAATAAAATCCTTCATTCCTGAGAACCCCAAAACAGCAACATTCTACACTATCCCAAAACTACACAAACTCCCCAAAATCATTTCAGAAAAACACCCTAATACCTCTTCATCCAACCCACACCATACTAAACAAGCAAACAATGAAGAAATCTACAAAATTTCAAAAGAACTTAATATCACACCACCTGGCAGACCCATAATATCAGGCATCGGTACCCTCACAGAAATTATATCTGGATACATAGACAATATTCTAAAACCTCTATTACCTGACATACCCAGTTATATTAGAGACACTACTGACTTTCTCAACAAGTTACAAAGCATCAATTTAGTCCCAGGTGATAATATCATAGTAACGATGGATGTTACGTCTCTGTACACGAACATTCCACACGTTGAAGGAGTAGCAGCATGCCATGAGTTCCTCAAAAACAAATTACCTAACAACCAAATCACAGATTCATGCCAGTTAATTAATTTCATTTTAACACACAATAATTTCAAATTCAACAACAAACATTATTTACAGATTAGCGGCACAGCGATGGGCACGAAAATGGCACCTAGTTATGCCAACATCTTTATGCATATTTTAGAAAAAAAGATACTAGACAGTTCACAATGCAAACCATTACACTATTTTAGGTACATTGATGATATTTTCTTAATATGGACTCATGGATTAGAAAAATTAAAAAACTTCTTCACTTTCTGCAACAACTTCCACAATACAATCAAATTTACCATGGAGTACTCATACACATCCGTCCCTTTCTTAGACGTCATGGTAAAATTAAATAAACATACACTTTCCACCAGTCTATACAACAAACCCACAAACCAACATAAATTCCTACACTTTAACAGCTGTCATCCCCTCAAATTAAAAAAATCTATCGTATACAGCTCATTTATTAGAATAAGACGCATTTGCTCAGACCATCCAGATTTTCTAAACAACATTAACAACCTAACAAAACAGTTTCTAAAATGCAAATACCCAATAAAAATAATAAAGGAAGCACTACATAAAACCATCCACATAGACCGCAGCACACTTCTCACATACAAAAAACGAAAAGACAATAACCGAATTCCCATGGTTTTTAACCATAATCAATATTCCCACACACTCATCAAAAATTTAAAAAATGATTACAGGAACCTCCAATCAAACAAAAACATCAAAGACATTTTCGATAGGCCACCCATAAATGCAAAGAAACAAACACCCAACCTATCAACTATCCTCACTTCCAACAAATATTTAAATAATACAGACCTATCAGGGAATTTAAAATGTGGAAAGCCCCGTTGTTTAATCTGTAAACATCTAATAACAGACAAAACATTCTCTGTACCCAACACAAAAATAAAATTACACCCACCAAACCTTACTTGTGATAGCAAAGACATCATCTACTATCTCTTCTGCTCAATTTGCCCCAACAGTGGATATATCGGCGAATCCGGTAATAGCTTTAGATTTCGCTTCAATAATCACAAACTAAATATACGACAAAAAAATGTATACTCCCCAATCGCAGCACATTTTAATCAACCCGATCACACTTTAGAAAATTGCAAATGTTTACTAATAGACTCCAATTTTAGTTCTACATACACACGCAGAAAGAAAGAAAAATACTGGATTTTAAAATTAAACACACACAAGCTAGGGTTAAACAGGGACTTAGGTGTGTTGAATCTCTACAAATATTTCAATAGGTAAAAAGAAGGTTCTTTCAGATATTCCAAGGAATTTTTTATCTAAAACAAACAGACTTTCTCCACGGAGGTGTCGCGTGTTGATTGGCTGACCGAAAATAAACAAACGGACGTGCCGCATGCTGATTGGTTTATCGACACCACGCGATATAAACAAAAAAATAGATATTCCAAGAGATTTTTTGTCTAAAACAAACAGACTCTCTCCACGGACGTGCCGCGTGTTGATTGGTTTACCGAAAATAAACAAACGGACGTGCCGCATGCTGATTGGTTTATCGACACCACGTGATGTAAACAAAAAAGTATTAGGACGCCATCGTAAAAATACGTTTCCAATTCTAATTTAAAAATCACTTGTTTCTGATGAAGGACCGAGGGCGGTCTGAAATATAAAACACTATAAAAATAAACAAATACTGTTTAAAAAAGTACGTTTTTAAATTCAAAACTTTTTATTAATATTCTTTCCTATACATATTAAGACAGTATACGTGGATGATCATCACTATATATATATATATATATATATATATATATATATATACTGCAGTGTTTGATCAAAATCAAACAACGTACATGAGCGAAATAACATTATAAAACTGCGACAATTTACCCATCAACCCTGTAGATACGGACGAGGTTCGATGTTGCTTAACTTCGGTGATCATATGGGAAATAGTGTTTCAACTTCATTGGCCGTAAGCCACAGACAACATTGTTATAAGACAATAGCTTATCTAAGCTCCAGTAGATGTATAGAATGAAAGTGGTTACACTCACTTTCCCGACATATATATATATATATAATCCAGAGTTGCTTATTTTCTCTATCTTTTTTTTATTTACATTCTCGAAGTTTTCATGATCGAAAACAAGTGATGATCTTTTTATATTAATGGCCTGATAAATATGCATCATAGACTTCGACAGTTACATAAATATTGATTACTTTTTACTAAATTTAGTTTGACACCGTCTTTACATTTGTATGGTAAATTACCACAGAGTAAAGTATGAGAGATTTGCTCGTTAGCATTTTTTTCACGGTGAAACTCAGTAGAAACGAATAAAAGTGTTGAAATTGCTGTGTACCATCACCGAAACGCCACTGAATACAAGAAAATATCCTATGTGGCAGTGGATACCAAACAATATCTTCACGGATGAACAAGAGCATGGAGTCAACAGTAATTTGTATACTTATTTTCTAACCATTTCATTTTCATGCCAACTAAGAGAATAAAGTCACTAAGACGCAACGACGTACTGAGTGTGAGGGATATAAGAAAAAAGAACATTAAAGAGAGAAGCCAATAAACAAAAGTTTTAAAAAGACTGAAGATAAATAATATATATATATATATATATATATATATATATATATATATTAATTCAGATACTTTAATCCAAGCGGAAAAAGCAGGAAGTTAAATTCCAAAAACCCGATCCTAATTAATATTAAAATCGAAATGATCATTCCAACATCACTGAATTAATCCTTTTTTAATTTATATATATATATATATATATATATATATATATATATATATATATATATATTTTGTAATATGTAATATATATATATTGTAATTTAAGATGATTTAATATTTTGTGTTATGAAAGGGAGCAGGATGGCTTGGATCTAGACATGTCACTTTTTAATTTTGTCTGGATAAGTACATAGTTGGAGGTTAGATTTTTTAAAATGGGTAGCCAATAATAAGGCGGTTGGATTTTAGTTTTTTAATTTAATAATAGGTTTTTTAAAACTACTATCTATGAGTAGATGGGCTTGAAAGTTTACGTCAGGATTAGGATTAAATAATTATGGTATTACTTAGTCATATTGTATTAATAACCACAATTAAGTATTGTGTGGGTCATTTATTTTAGTAAAATAATTTTCATTTTTTTTAATTATGTTGGAGGATAAGTTATAAATGAAACCTTGTAAGTAATTAAAATTTTAATTTTAAAGAAAATTGTATTGTCTGAGTAAAGTACATAGTGGAGCTACACAATATTTAAATATGTAAATAATTTTTAACAAGTTGGATATATTTTTCAATTACTACATGAGTAAGGGCTGAAATCTTTGTTCTAATTATGATTTAATAATTATGGTATATTAAAGTATATTATAGATAAGAATATAAATTAAGTATTGTGTGGGTCTTTTATTTTAGTAAAATAATTATTAATTTTTAAGTTATATTAGAGCATAAGTTATAAATGTAACATTGTAGTTTGAAGATCTTTTTATTATATGTCTACCCCTATATATATATATATATATATATATATATATATATATATATATATATATTCGATCGGGTTTCAATCCTGGGTAAGAAGCAATCGGCTGTCTAACTGTAATGATGAGCTGTGATACAGCGAAACAGATCTGTCTGCGGATGACTATTTACTCTCTCACACCCTGATCTTTGTCTATTTTTCACTACTAATTTCAGTAGAAAAATAACTTAAAGAAAATTCTGTAACCGTTTCACGATGACACGCGATAATATTTCAAACTTGTTAAATGCTACACATGTATCATTCAATTTATTTAATCACTGGTATAGAAAATGTATGGGTTTCAAGTCATTTCAAGTACCTTACTCCCTTAAAATCAATTTTTTCCTATCCATCATGATGTGATTTTCTATTGGTTCACTAAGATTAAAACCCTTCGAAAATCCCCCACCTTAAAAACTGTGTTAATATATATATTACGGAACTTAACGAATTTTAACGAAACTTGGTTATAAGCAACCGACAATTTGTAATTAATTATTTTCTACTTGGCTCTGTCTCTTGTAGCGCTCAATAAATTTTCTCTTGGTATCTCTTCTAAGCCCCGCTCCGTCAACCATTATCCCAGACCTAAAAAGTACGTCTCGCGCTGCTTTCCCCTGTCTCTCCTGCCATTTGACTATCAAGTTCTTCAGGCCTTCCTTCCTCATTACGTGTCCCACGAACCTCATTTGTTCCTTCCTGATATTTACTATCAGTTTTCTTCTCGTTCGCATCCTTTCAAATACTTTATCGTTGCACATGTGCTCTGTCCATGATATCCTCAGCATCCTTCTATAAAACCAGATTTCTTCTGCCTCAAGCCTCTCCATTTTTGATGAGATCATCCAGCATTCACTTCCATACAGAAGGGCAGATATCACATAGCAATCCAGCACTCTTTTCTTTGTTTCTAATGAGATTTTCCTGTCTTTCAGTACTTTGGTTACCTTGTGGAATTAGTCTTTGGTCATGCCAATGCGTCTTTGGATCTCTGTCCATTGTATCTTCAGCATCCTTCTGTAAAACCACATTTCTGCTGCCTCAAGCCGCTTCTTCATCTTTGATGAGATCGTCCAGCATTCACTTCCATACAGAGGGCAGATATCACATAGCAATCCAGCACTCTTTTCTTTGTTTCTGTGAGCTTTTCCTGTCTTTCAGTACTGTGGTTACCTCGTGGAATGCGTCATTGGTCATGCCAATGCGTCTTTGGATCTCTGTCCATTGTATCTTCAGCATCCTTCTGTAAAACCACATTTCTGCTGCCTCACACCTCTTCTTCATCTTTGATGAGATCATCCAGCATTCACTTCCATACAGAAGGACAGATATCACATAGCAATCCAGCACTCTTTTCTTTGTTTCTAATGAGATTTTCCTGTCTTTCAGTACTGTGGTTACCTCGTGGAATGCTTCTTTGGTCATGCCAATGCATCTTTGGATCTCTGTCCATTGTATCTTCAGAATCCTTCTGTAAAACCACATTTCTGCTGCCTCAAACCACTTCTTCATCTTTGATGAGATTATCCAGCATTCACTTCCATACAGAAGGGCAGATATCACATAGCAATCCAGCACTCTTTTCTTTGTTTCTAATGAGATTTTCCTGTCTTTCAGTACTGTGGTTACCTCGTGGAATACGTCTTTGGTCATGCCAATGCATCTTTGGATCTCTGTCCATTGTATCTTCAGCATCCTTCTGTAAAACCACATTTCTGCTGCCTCACACCTCTTCTTCATCTTTGATGAGATCATCCAGCATTCACTTCCATACAGAAGGACAGATATCACATAGCACTCCAGCACTCT
>JBBBDQ010001204.1:3247500-3312500 GCA_037127315.1 Ascarosepion bandense
TCACGTGACTGTTTTTATGCAGCCAATGTACGTGTTTTGTTTAAAAGTATATCTGTCCTTCCATCTATGCGTAAAGACGTTCTACCCTCCCCCACCATGCTAACTCTGTTGTTTATCATTTTAAATGTAGTTGTAGAATCGACTATATAGGTAGAACGTTTAGATGTTAGGATTAAACAACAAGTGCCTGCTAAAATACACAGCAAGAATTTTTCGTCTGTTAATACCATTCGAAACACATACGGATCTTCTATAGCGGATCATCTGATAAATAATCCGAGTTGTGCTGCAGAATTTAGTGTAAACTTGTTCTCTGTTTTCACCAGATCACACTAATTGTTCCATCTGAAGGTGTTGGAGATGCTGTTTATCAGGTCCAGGCAGGAATCACTTTGTAAACAAAGAGAGTGTTTACTTGGGCTAGCTCTGCTGGGCATCTAGCTTCTTTAAATGTAATAACTTTTCTCAGAAATCAAACATTTTTCCCCCGTCCTTTCATTCATTTCACCCATAAGAAATATTCTTTTTTCATAATTTTTTCCTGTTTACAGTTCTGAAAAGAGTGGACGAAACCAGTCAACTGAAGTTTTATTATTTTAAAATTTGGCATAGCTGTTTACATAAAAAATATTGTCTCATATATATATATATATATATATATATATATATATATATATATATAATTCAGAATATTTTATAAGCCATATATATATATATATATATATATATATATATATATATATATAATTCAGAATATTTTATTCGCTATATACAAACTAAGTGCTCATTCTGCTAGGTACTCACCAGGTTCGCCGTTTCTTCATTTCGGTGGTTATATGAGAACTGGTATTTAAACGTCATACCACAATAAACTTGGTCTGATTTGAGATGTTTACTTTAAGTAATGATTCTTCATGCAAAAAAGGGTTAACCCAATGTTTTTTTTTTTCTTGGTGGTGAAATATATTTTCTTGGAACGGTTAAAATTTTCTTTCATTCAGTAGAAAACTAAAATTTATATTTTATTATTAATGTTTTAATATAGTTGGGTTGATTGAAACACAGAAGATTTTTTATGCAAAACTAGCAGTATAGCCCGATGAAAGTTTTAAAACTAATCCAATAATATTTTTAAAATGCAGATGAATATCTAAACTTATTTATAAATGGAACTTTGTCTGTGTGGGTGTGAGTCTGTGTGTCCGTTAACTATAGACTCCGAAACGGCTGAACCGATTTTCTTGAAAATTTACACAGTTGTACTATAAGCGTCTGCGAGGGTTCTTAGCTAGGTTTTGTGTCGAGGTATCCCCGATAAATATCGAAAATCGATAATCGAAAAAATCGGGTTATAGAAGAAGTGGTCAGATTTTAATCAAATGTGATACACTCATAGACATAAGAAACGATATTCAGAAGTTTCAAGGTTGCAGTTCTTACAATAGTGCAGAAAATCAATAATATATATATATAAAAGGCAAGATGTTTGTGTGTGTGTCTGTTTATCTGCCTGCATGTCTGTATTTTTTCAGTCCTTTTATTTTAGTTTTTGCTTCGCGTTTGGCTCTAAGTAGGTATAATTGTAGTTCTTAGTCTCAGCCATGATACTAGTTACTTAGAGGACTTATTTAGCCTTCAAAATTCAGTTTACGACGAAAAAACTTATTTGATATCGATACCAGGACATCAAAATTTGACTTACATCCATTCATTTTTCTTTTAGTCTAGGGTTTCGCTTTAACTGGAAACAACTATTGCTTTTTAGTCTTTCGTGCCAACGTCCAAAGAGTCTGAGCTTCAGGACCATGGATTAGTTTTAAAGCTTTCATTACACCCGAGCGACGCCGGGCTATACTGCTAGTGTTGAAAACTGTGAGAAAACATAATTTTCTTAGGCACTTTTCTATTTTTGTATATCTGCTGAATTCACTTCCTATCCGGTTTACTGCCAATATATATCATTGATTATCCTAACGTCTTTTCCGAATTTGTCAAGGTCGTCAAGCATCTCTATCAAGTTTTTGTAGCCTATTTTAGCAAATTCTTTTGCGTAGTCTATAAAGCACAGATAGAGGTGCTTCTGCATTTATATTGCTGTTTCAGTTGGCATTCTGCCCGCTCTGTTCATAAGAATTCAGATGATAAGTTTTATGTTGCTGATTAAGCTGATGTTTTGGTGAAGTTCACATTCCTTTGCACCTGGTTTCTTAGGTAGTGCTATGAAAATTGATCTGCTTAGGTCCTCCGGTATATTGCCACTGTTGTAGATTTCGTTTATTATTTCTGGGGGCCTGTCTACGGCAAAGCCTTCTAAGGGCATCAACATCTCTATTACAATTCCATCAGGTCCTGCTGCTCTATTTTGGTTGAATTTGCCCATTGCCGATTCCAATTCGGTTTTTAATATTTCTTGTCTATCCCGATTTTTTGTATTGTTGGTTGCTCTCTCTTGTTGTGGAAGACATCAGCAATATACTCATCTCATTTCTGAAGTCTTTTCATTTTTTAGTATGAGTGTACCGTCCTTTGCTTTTATAAAACCTGTTGCCGAGCAGATTCTTTGTCCTGATAGTTTTTTATGCGTATCACAATCAATTGAGTTTATCTCTACTTCAGCACATTTGTCGTCGAGCTATCTTTCTTTAGTCTGTCTGCATTGTCTCCTTATTTTTTTGTGTAGTGTCTTGCATTCCGTTCCATATCTTCGCATCGTTTTTTGTCTCTTTTGCATCAGGTCAAGAATCCCTTTCGTGATCTACTCATTCTTTTCCAACGTGCTTTTTATTCCGTTCGACGATGTCACTAGAGCCTGTCTTAGTGCGTTTTATTTTCAGCTTCCGTTTCCAATTTGTCCTTCGCATTTCGTTTTCACACTGTCTTTATAAATTTCCTGCAGGTTCGGGTCGTTCCCGATTCTATTGTACTGCAGGGCTGTGTTAGCTTTTTTAAATCTTTCTTTAATCGCTGTGTTAGCTTTCTTTAGTCGCTTTAGTTTTATTCTTAGTATGCGTAAATCTGATATGTGGTCACTTCCGCAGTCAAAATCTACGTAGGATTTGAAGTGAAGGACAGCCTTTCTGAATCTCTACTTGATAGTAATATAATCAATTTGGGTTTTAAATTCTCCTCCTGGACTTCTTCATGTCCATAGTCTTCTTGGGTGCTCTTGGAACCAGGTGTCAATTATTATCTGGTCATTCGCTCTGCACCATTGGACCCATTTCTCACCACAGCCATTGCGGTGTCCTAGTCCCAAATTACCGACCGTTTCACATTCACTCCCTTGGCCAATTTGGCATTGAGATCCCCCATGAAGTTTCTGATCTCTTGCGATTTCCACTGTGACTTTTTATAATCCAGCATAGATCTGAAAGATTCAGTTTCTTCTTCTGTGTTGTCAGTATATATACCACTATTAACGATATAGTGAGAGGTCTTTCTTTCAATTTAACTACTAGAATTCTTTCAGGTATCTGATGGTATCCCATAATGCATTTCCGTGTTTTGTTTATTCTATATAATGCCAACTCCCTTTTCATTGATTTCACCTGTGTATACAATTCTGTGGTCGTCATTGATGAAGTCTCCATTGTTTGGCCATCTCGTTTCGCATATTCCCTAAAATGTTTGTTTAATCTAGGTATCTCCTGCTTCACGTTTTCTAGCTCTCCGCAGTTTTTCATGTTTCTGACATTCCACATGCCAAGGGTTACTTTTGTTTGCAAACAGTCGCAGGATAACGGTCCGTTGGCAGCTGTCGCTCATATTCTTCTATTCTGGGCGAGAGAAAACTCTGAAGAAAATAGTCACCTTTATGGCGTTATACCGTGTTCAATTTCCTGATAATTTGTTTAAGCGATAATCCTAGAAACTCGGTATTAAACTCTCTATGAAAGCGTTAACTGTAATAATAAGCATTCCCTATCTCTCATAACTCCTGTTCTTTCAGCCATTTATACAAACATTTTTCTTCTATGTGACATAGCGCTTCAGGACATAACCTCCGCATAAGCTCTCCACAATTCCCTGTTCTTTGTAGTTCATCATTTTTAATGCTATCTCTCCCAATCTTTATTCTGCAAAACCATTACACAAGATCGGTTTCTTCTTCTTCTTCTACTTTATGTCGTGTTCCTTCAGAAGGTGGCCGATCATGGCGATCCCCATTTCCTGTCTTTTGTATTTCTTATTAAATTCTTTTTCTATGTATCATTTCTTCTCAAGAAGTTGATAATTATGACTCTCCACAATTTCCTATCCTGTGTAGGTCTTAGTAAAGTTTCTGTTTTCGCTATTTTTTCCTTCGCCCTGCTCTGCAAACCATTTATACAAGCTCGTTTATCTTATTATTAATCTATGTGTCGTGTTCCTTCAGGATGTGGGCAATCACGATTCTCCACAATTTCCTGTCCTTTATCGTTCTTAGTAAATTAACTCTGTTCACAATCTCTCCTAATCAATGTTATGCTAACCATTTACACGAGCTGGCTATACTTATGTGCACCATGTCTCCTCAATATGTAGGCAATAATGGCTCTCCACAATTTCCTATCCTTTTTAAGATATTAGTAAAGTTTGTTATTTTGCTATCTCTCCTAGTCCATGTCATGCCAAGCATCTCCACAAACTTTTGTGTGCAGTGTCCTTTACGGACCTTGGTGATTATTGTACTCCACAATTTCGTGTCCTTTGTAGTTCTTAACAAGTTTTATCTTTTTGTAATCCCTCCTAATCCCTGTTATGCTAATCATGTAATCAATCGCACAATGAAGGTAGTATTGAACGGACATACCTCCCAATACTATCATACGAATGCGGGTGTCCCTTAAGGCACTATTCTGGGTCCTATGCTTTTCCTGATCTACATTAACGATCTCCCTACATTAAATTTCTCCCTGATGTAATAATATCCCAAGTAGGAATTTACTTTCGTCTTGATCAAAAATCTGCAGAGGGTGACAAAGCAAACCTCGCTGCCGAGCTTGAAACGTACCTCCAATCCGTGGTGGACTGGGGGTAAGAAATGGCTCGTGAATTTTAATGCTTCCAAATCGAAGCATTATTTATCTATTAACCACCACAGACAATCGCTCCTACCGCCCATTAGCATGGATCAGGCTAGTCTCTCTGAAATTAAAATACTGCGCCTCCTCGGGTTAATTCTCACATCAGACCTCAAGTGGAATGACTATATCGAATCCATAGTTACATCCGCTGCTAAGTAAGTCGGTTCTCTGTGCAGGACCAGGAATTTTTTCCCGTCTGACTCAATCCTGCATATATACAAATCTACCATCTTCTCGTGCATTGAATACTGCTGCCATATCTGGTCGGGTGCACCTGCTATCCACCTAGAGGTCCTTGACAAAATTCAACGGGGAATCGGTAATGTGATCGATCCCGACTTGGCAGCTCAGATGCTCACTTTCTCATCGGCGCAATGTAGATACCCTGTGTCTCTTCTACAAATACTTTCACGGCTTCTGCTGCAACAAACTTAGTTCATTTGCCACTTCTACTCCATCAGCTTCTTTTCTCACACTGTAGAAATCTCATCCGTTTACTTGCTTCACCGACAGCTACAATCTCCAAGAATTTAGAGATAAAGTCAATAGTCACCCCCTATCGCACTAACTTGCATCCTCTCTGGCATGCTTCTTTCTCCGCCCACTCCACTCACATCAGTATTCTCATCTTTCTCTTACCCACTTCTTGATCCCCCTATAACCTGACTTCTCATAACTTCTCCCCCAGTAACCCCTGCACAACAGTGGCAGTAAAATGCCTGGCTTGAGGGGATATGGTTATAGAAATAAAAGGTAGGTTACGCACTGCTTTTTTTTGTCTATCTTGCCTTCAGTATGACTTGTGAGTGTCAAATTTCCTACGACTGCTATCCTCATTACGCGCCCGAGAAATTTCTAATGCTACGTATAAGCATTGTTTTTGTTTCCGTTTTGCTTGAAACCTTACCATTGCTCATATGTCCAGTCTAACAATCCCGTAGAAACTTATTTTTTTTACCTCACCTCTCTTGTTTTTCTATGATAGCCTATCATTCACTGCTGTATAGGAGGACAGATATTACATTACAGTTTAGTTTATATAGAAATTTTCCCGTTTCTTGATACGTTGATAGACTTTTGTAATGCATTCTTCGTTTCTTCGTATTTCAGGGTCGCGTTTTCCGTCTTCTGTTAAAACACTTCCGAATAATGTTATTGTATTTGTTTTTAATTCTATGATTTTGAAATCTTTTATTGAACTATTTATATAGCACTTTAAAGTACAATCTTTTTTTTTCTGCTCTGAAGGAAGTCATTGTCTTTTAAGCGCAGAATTCTTCTGCTTATTTATAATTTTAAAAGAATTCTTCGGCCTTTCGGAAATAATAGCCTGTTTTGAAGGAAATACGTCGAACTCAAATTTAATTAAGTTTGCATAAGCAAAGAGAAAATAGCTGTCAAAAGCAATTACTATAGCGTACATGACTAATTCTACATTGATAAAATTGTTAAATTTTAGATAAATTGTAAATGTATAGACGAATTAATTTTTGCGTTTTTATTTCCCCACAGATAACAGTGAAGCAAGAAAAAAATTGAGGAAGCTATGGTGACAAAAGATGTAATATCAACATCCTCTGCCAAGTGCCCCAACAAGCAGCACTTAAGATAAACCTCTCCTAAACGGAAACTATGAACTGGAATTGGATAGAAAACAAGTATGGCGCTTAATTTTGCATAAAATAAAAAGAATTTGGAATTATTAAACTCTAGCTACTTCAAATACCTCGGCATGTGGATCACTTATAAGAAATTTAGTATAGAAGATAATGATATTAGTTACATTGTTCGCACTGTTGTCCTAATCTTTATTGTCATGTTTACGACGTTTCTTTCGTTATCTGCTCCGGCTTTCTTCATGAAAATTTCAAACCGAACCCTTTATTTCGATCACCGCGGTATATCATTATCTCTCCATGTGCGATGCTACTTCTCGTAGCCATGTAGTTATCTCCCTTTAATTTAACTCTCTAAGTTATTTTATCATCTCTACTGTAGCTTGGTATTAAACTCACAGCTAAACAGAGAAACTCATAACAAATGTTCAAAATGTTTCTCGTTTGCTTCTACGCACGCATGCACCCATCAGACTGTAGGATACTTTCAGGTACGTTCACATGGTGTCAATGATTTCGCAGGCACCTATGACACGTCCATGAAGAGTCCTCTCATTTTTAATGTCTACTGCATGAAGCAATATTTTTTAGTTGGCCCAGTAGAAAAATTCAAGGGATTTATGTCGAAGGAACTTGTAGGCCATGTAAAATACATATCTATCTGCTCATGATATGACTATCCTACCGTTGCTAAACAGGAAATAGATAAGAACTAGATAGATAGATAGATAGATAGATAGATAGATAGATAGATAGATAGATAGATAGATATGAACAAAACAGAATATATATATATATATATATATATATATATATATATAGTAATATTAATTATAGTAATAATACCAATATTAACAGAACTAATTCTGTCAGGACTAGCAATAATTAAACTACAAATGAAACGAACCCGAAGGGAAAAGAAGGGGAAGAAAAAGAAACAAACGAAGTACCTGAACAAAAAGTCAAGCATTCGTAAGAAAGAAAAAAAAACCCAAGACGAAAACCTTAACAATAAAGAGCTCAATACGAAAGCAAAGCACACAAAGCACTCGAAGCGTAAGTAGAGCAAACAAAATCGAAAAACTAAGAGCGAGCCAACAAGGATTTTATATATATATATATATATATATATATATATATATATATATAAAATCGTTGTTGGCTCCCACCCTTTTTGATAGTTGCTAGTTTAGTTTGCTATATATCCCACCCTTTTAGATAGTTGCTAGTTTAGTAGCTCGAGTTAATTTATACATAGGGGGCACCAGTGAGCTAATTTTTTTGGAGCAGAAGCCGTGAAATATTTGTAGAAGCGACACAGAGAATATATATTAATTGAATAATGCTGCCACAACTGGTCGGATACTCCTGCTTTTCGCCTCGGGGTTCTTGAGAAAATCCAAAAGGAAAATTTGTAATGTGATCGATCCAGAATTGGCAGCTCAGATGCAGTCACTTTCTCACCGGCGTAATGTGACTTCCCTGTGTCTCTTCTACAAATACGTTTACTGCTTCTGCTTCGAATAACTTAGCTCACTGGTGCCCTCTATGTATGAATTTATTTGCGCTATTAGATTGCAACTAGCTCCCACCATTTTACAGTGAAACCAATAAAATGTAACCGCAACTTCTACTTACCAGCTTCTTTTCTCGCACTTCCCGCCTGTGGCATGCCCTTCCGTCTACTTGCTTCCCAGACAGCTACAATCTCCAAGAATTTAAATGTAAGGTCAATTGTCATCTCCTATCTCTTTGATTAACATCCTTTCTCTTATGTTCTTTTCTCCGGCCACTTCACTCTAATCAGTATTCTCATCATTCGCTTACCCACTTACTGACACCCCTCATAACGTGTTCCTCTTTCTTATCATTTTCTTCCTATGTACCTCCCTGCGCACCAGTCGCAGTATAACAACCTTGCTTGGGGTGAAATTATTAAAAGAATTGTTAATTTTTTGTGCATATTGATTTCCACTACTAGTCATCTTTTATCTTGTAATTCTATTTTTAAAATCTAACTTCTATTTCTAACATCTATTTTCTTTAAAACCCTTCAAGGCGAATATTTCATTTCTTTTTGTTCTTATTTTTGTATTTTTTCAACACCTCGCTTCTAAAAACAATACATTAGTTTCTGTCTTATTCCCTTTCTTTTTAAGTTTTTGACACGTATGGTCTGCTATGGCTAATCTTTGCCCCAAATTGTATGTCTTCACAATTCTTTTAAAATATAATAAACTTCTACCTTATAATCATCTAATATGATGGCTTTTGCATTTTAATATTCTCTCTTTATCAATATATATAGAGTGATTTTCTAAGCGCAGCTTAGAATTGGCACAAGGTCAAATTAATGGAGCACCCATCAAGGATCTAATTAACTACACAATTGCAATGGTTCTATCGATACAAGTTTGCTAACCATTACACAACTTCGAGGTGCCCATCAATATATATATATATATATATATATATATATATATATATATTGATGGGCACCTCGAAGTTGTGTAATGGTTAGCAAACTTGTATACACCATCATCACCTCGAAGTTGTGTAATGGTTAACAAACTTCAATACAGGTTATTTTTCTTAGACATGTGTATATATATATATATATATATATATATATATATATATATATATATATACATGTCTAAGAAAAATAACCTGATGATGGTGTATTGAATACTGAAACATAATAGCATTTGAACTGCAGAATGCTCTAATAATAATAATAATAATAATAATAAAAAAATATCAGACCATCTAATCTCAAGATGTTCTGTACTTGCCCCAAATAAATATAAAAATCGTCACGATGGAGTGAGGCAATATTTACATTGGACAATGTGCAAACACTATGAAAAATATGTAAACAAACACTGGTATGAACATCACCCAGCACCGCTTACAGAAATAGAAGATGTCACCATTCTATAGGATTGCACCATCTACACAGACAGAATAATTGAAGCAAATAGACCGGACATTATTGTTAAAAAACAGAACGAACAAACTTGCTTATTAATTGATATGGCTAGTCCAGCAGATTGTAACCTAACAATCAAGGAATTCGAAAAACTGTCGAAATATAAAAACCTAAAATTTGAAATAAAAAAAATGTGGAAATTGAAAACAAAACTCGTGCCAGTTATAGTAGGTGCATTTGGAATGATAAAAAATGGAACAAAACAACACATTGGTAGAATCCCTGGAAACCCCAGCTTAAGAGATATACAAAAGATTGTCTTGTTTAGTAAAGCTCACACACTAAGAACTTTCTCTATGTGACGCTAGATATGTTAGCAGAAATAGAAAAACATTAAATGGAGCCATTATAACACACCACGACCTGCCTTAAATCTTCCCGCAGACTTGGTAGGTAATGCGACCATAGCAGAAATAGAATATGATGCAAAATGACAACATAATAATAATAAATATATATATATATATATGAATAGATAGATATATATGAATATATATTTAGCCAAATGCAGACGACAATTCTACTCCTGCAGCTTCTTCTCTCGCACTTCCCGCCTGTGGAACTCGCTCCCGTATTCTTGCTTTCCTGACGGCTACAACCTCCAGAAATTTAAATGCAAAGTCAATACTCATCTACTAACCACTGGACTCTAGCTCTCTCCCCACCCCCGTATAACCTTCCCTTTCTCTCCACCTATGTATCTATCATCGCACCTGCTTTCTATTGTTCCTTTCTAGCTAGTTAATCTTTTTACATTTATGTAACCCCCTGCACATCAGTGGCGTTTCCGCCTTGCTCGGGGTGAAATGATTAAAAATATATATATATATAAATAGATAGATATAAATAAATATATAGATATAATAAAGATAGATAGATATGAATATATGTACATATGTGAATAGATAGATATAGATAGATATATATAGATATGAAGAGATAGCTAAGTAGATATTAATAGACGTAAATGGATAGATAGATAGATAGATAGATAGATAGATAGATAGATAGATAGATATAGATATGAACAGATAGATATATATGAATATAGATAGATAGATAGATAGATAGATAGATAGATTGCCATATGTGAAAATAACGGACATATTTTGATGCACTAATTATTTGGACATGAAAGAGAATTCGTTACATGACAGCTGAGATGTAAAGTATCAGCGCTGATAGATTTATGAAACATTCTGCTGATGGTCTTTCCAAAGTAATAATCGTTAAAATATGCGCTGAAGCTGGTAATCACCTATGATGATAGCGAATTTGACAGACATTTCTAACTAGCCCATTTTCTATATTTGACACGTATCGCAAATTACTCACTATCTCTGTAAAGCCAGTCTCTTTCCTGCTTTCAACCACAATACAAAGAGTCAGTTATTTCTTGATATCTTAAAAATAAACGGCCGCATTTTTTCCGGTCCCACTATGGTAGACGGCTGTCTCTCTAACCTCCATCTGATTAATATCACATGAAAATGGGACCTGTTAGCTTAAAACGTATATATTCGTCAGGATGTTTTTGTAGAAACGTTTTTATTAATAAAAGTTAATCTGTCCTCCTCTATACATCTTTCCCTTATCTCTTTTATTCCAATTTCAGTACACGCACACAATGTATATATATATATTCATATATATAAAAAAAATTGGTATTGTTGGATTTTGTAGGTACCGTTGTATACTAGTGAGCCAGTCATGAGTTGACTCATTTTATAGTTCACCAATAGAAGTGTTAGTAAGTCAGAAGGCTCAACATATCCAATGCGACGTGTATAAAGGCCACCATATTTTTCCGAGTATTGCTGATATAATCAGATTCAATAGAGTGTTTGACTCGTGAGTATTAATCTTTGACATTGTTTCATTGAACAGATTACGTACTGCGCGGTATTCTATATTCATAAACCATGGTGGACATAGTCAACATGTATAATAGGTTGTTACAAAATACAGGTGGCTCGAAGTGCTGTATTATGAAAAGTCATTTCAACATTCACGGTATATATTGGTAAATTTTGGTATACATATTAAGTAATGTGTTCACTTTGATAATTTTAATTTATTTTCAATCAGAAATATTCTTGAAGCATAGAAGCCGTTAATTAATAACATGACAAAAAGGATGTGCGTTGTGGTGCATTGGATATCGGCTCGGAACGAGAAATCGGGGAGCCGAGTTCGAATTCCAGCCGAATTCATTGCATTCACTTATGCGCAAATACCCCTGGGAAAGGTATTAATCCGACTCTTCCTTCCAGTTATGGGTTAAATAACAGGACAGATTGGGTTCTGTAGCCTTGGTCGGCAACCAGTCTACCGCAGAAAGTAATGGCAACCTACTGCGGGATAATCTTCTGACCAGTCAGTTATGTCCCTTTCGAGACATGATCGCCCAAGCGTGTTTCACGTATGGCACTTAACTGACTGACTGACAAAAACCTATCTTCGTTTAATTTTCTTGCATGAGTCCGAACGTAAGCAGACTGCCCCTTAAATTTCTACCAATATCAACAGAGCATGAGAGAATGAGTTTTTAGATAGTATGAAGGGTTTTTTAGAGATTCATTACTAGTGATGAGAACTTTGAAGATATAGAATGTCATGCAGTCTTGATAACAAACAACTACAAGCAGTTGTTGAGCAAAAACCACGTCAAAATGTATCGGACTCTTCGTGTCAACACTGCAACAGTCTCGCGCCATTTGCAGAGTATTGGCAAGGTAAAAAAAAGCTCGATAAATGGATTCCTCATGATCTCAATGAAAATTAAAAGCTTAGACGTTCTGAAGTGTGCTCGATGCCCTTTCTTCGTAACATCAATGTTCCATTTCTTAACGAAATAGTCACTTGTGATGACACTTGAGATGATAAATGGATCCTTTAATGTGAACCTTAAATGATCAGATCATTGCCTTGATCGTGATGAGTCCCCAAAATATTTTTCAAAGCCAAAATTGCAACAGTAAAAGATTATAGCAATTGTCTGGTGGTCTGCAATTGGTGACAACTACTACAGCTTTCTGAAAGCTAATCAGAGCCTTAATGCAGAAATTTACTGCAATCAACTTAGAAAAATGCATGCATGCCTGCAAAAATTGAGATTTGTATTTTTTAATCGATGAGGTTCAATTTTGTTTTATGATAATTCACGGCTACATGTTGCAAGAATGACGTTGCAAAACCTCACACTCTTGGATACGAGGGTTTACCACATTCTCCATATTCTCCTGATCATTTACTCACTGATTATCATTTTTAACGCTTGAAGTACATTTTTAAATTGTAAAATGTTTACGTTTAAGCCACAGGTGAAATCAGCTTTCAAAACTTTCGTTGTATCACAGACAAAATATTTTATCAACAAGGAATAAATAATCAGGTCAATCAATGGCAGATGTGCATAAATACTCAAGTCTCGTATTTTGACTAATTTCAAGATTTCTATAGTTAGTTTTTCAAGAATAATATTAATTTTCTGAAATCGGCCATTCTTTTTCTGTCAACCATATATATATATATATAGTGTGAGGTGTGTGAGAGAGAGAGAACGACTCAAAATTCAATGGTGTTTAGTGCCGAAATTGCTGTTTTTAGTAGTTTACTTGTGTGTGGTAAGGCATTTTAGAAAAGCAGATATTTGTCATGAAGTGCTTGATATCAAGGTAGGGTTAGGGCGTTAATAGAATGAATGTGAAGAAACTTATCACTTAGCTGAGCGGTGTTATTTAATTAATGTCCTCATTTAAACTTCGAAGTCAGCATGAATAAAAAATTATCGCTCATCTAAGAGGCAAATTTCAACCACATTATATATATATATATCTAAGAATACGAAATAAAAAAAACTAATTTATGGATTTTTAATCATATTAATTATTACGAAATTAAATTAAATTAAAATCTATGACAACATTAATACAAAAGACAAATTGGTTAAATATAACTTAAGTCAAAAATAAAACATTGAACTAGATTTATGATTTATATATATATATATATATATATATATATAACTGCAGGGAAGGAATGGATAAATACCTTTCCCAAGGGCATTAGCGTAAAAGTAAAAGGACAGGTTGCGTTCTATGTCCTTGGCTTGCAAACCGACTACCAGAGCAGATAGCGGCAACCAGTTGCGGGATAATTAAAAAATACCTAACTAAGCGTTGTGGAGTGCATTCAGGACACAGTAAATAACAATATCAGTGTTGGCCCTCCACTGCATCCATTACTGTTTCCAGCAAGTCTCGCCTATGTCATGCCGCCAAACCCAGATGGAATGGGAAGAGAGGGTGAGGCTGACGAACATGCACAACTCTCCGTCATTTAAATCCAATTGAAGCGCATGTCATGACTTTTACTCAGGCAAGGGACAAACATATATATATATATATATATATATATATATATATGTATGCATGTATGTATGCATGTATGTAATGATTTGTTTGGACAATATTTATCATCGATATTCGTATTTTAGTAGACATTCTGTTTTTTAATCAAACAGTATTATATATTTATTTCTACCGGCCTGATTATTATCGAAAAAATTTTGTTCAAACCTGCCACCCCTATTCATATAGGGGAAGCCACCAATTGATCTGGCGCGTCTTAGACCTCTCGACCACGAATGACCAACAGTCTGAACAAAGTTAGATCAAACGAAATGAATATAATATAAACTACGAACATACACCCGTAAACTTAAGCTACAATAAATAAATACAAATTTAATTATAAATCCAACTTTCTACAATTAACACTTACAATTATTACCGCTGTTATAAAATCACAAAAGCAAATCAGAAAAAAAAAATGAAAATGTGTTCGTGTGTGTGCATATGCGCTTATATATGCATATGCATATGTGAATGCATGTATATGTATATGCATGTATGCATGCGTGTTAATGTACGTACGTACAAAAAGTATTTATAATTCAAACATTAAAAACGGGTGATACATTTATGAACAACTAGTAGTATAGCATGGCTTTGCTCGGGTGTAATGAAAGCTTTAAAACTAATCCATGGTCCTGGAGTTCAGACTCTTTGGACGTTGGCACGAAAGACTAAAAATCAATAGTTGTTTCCAGGTAAAGCGAAACCCTAGACTGAAAAAAAATGAATGGATGTAAGTCAAATTTTGATTTCCTGGCATCGATATCAAATAAGTTTTTCGTCGTAAACTGAATTTTGAAGGCTAAATAAGTCCGCTGAGTAAATGTATCATGGCTGAGATTAAGAACTACAATTATACCTACTTAGAGCCAAACCCGAAGCAAAAACTAAAATAAAAGGGATGAAAAAATACAGACATGCAGGCAGATAAACAGACACACACACAAACATTTTGCCTTTTATATATATTATCGATTTTCTGCACTATTGTAAGAACTGCAACCTTGAAACTTCGGAATATCGTTTTTTATGTCTTTGTCTATGAGTGTATCAAATTTTTTATAACCCTACTTTTTCGGTTATCGATTTTCGATATTTATCGGGGGTACCTCGACAAAAAAACCTAGCTAAGAACACTCACAGGCGCTTATGGTACAAGTATGTCAATTTTCAAGAAAAACGGTTCAGAGTCTATAGGTATCGGACACACACACACACACACACACACACACACACACGGACAAAGTTCTATTTAGAAATAATTTTAGATAGATAGATTTAGATAGATAACCCAGAATATAACAAATTCCAAAAGAAAATAGAAAGAAAGAAAGAATCAAAGACAAATAACTTTGACACTCTACACCTGCAAAAACAGGAAATACATCCATACAAACATAGACACGAACAATTTGAAAGCGAAAATGTGTAAATCCTTTGATATCATGGATCGAGCATGTGAACAATGATGAGGTTTTAGAAAGGATGGAAACGAAAAGAAAATGAATACTGAGCATCAAGAAAAGACAGTTGAAATTCCTGGGATATGTAATGAATAAGGAGGGCTTGGTGAATCTGATACTTACAGGTCAGAAAGAGGGAAAGAGCGATAGGAGAAAACAGCGGGTAACATAATTCACTGGCCTGAGGAAGTGGATGACAGAGCGGGTTTTGAGTAGAGTAACAGAAGAAAGCGTGTTAAGAGTCACCAGGGATAGGGAGACGTAGAGGGTCATAATCACCTACGTTTTGAAGGTACATGGCACAGAGAAGAAATAGGAAATTGAGAAATACCCTGTATTTTATCAGTAAACTGAACGGAGTTGGTATGCTGACGTTAACATCAATCAACGATGTGACAATCTTTTACTTATATAAATTATAGAGAGACAACTGTATAAGAAGAAAATGCGTTGGATTTCTGAGGAAAAGTATGGACCATAAATCAAATTAAGTTTCTTTATCTTATTCACTGTCCAGACTGAAGAAATTTTCTGTTTGATTGATTTATATATACATCTATACATCTATATTTAGGCCGTTCGTTATCTGTTGGCGTTTAAATCATTCCACTGTTTATAGATTTCCCACTTTGTCTCACCATTTTATTTCAGATGTTATTTTACATCCTATGGCTGGCTACCTATATCCAAGTATTCCTGTCTACCAGAATGGCTGGTTAATCCCCGTTGCAGACACCTGTACAGGCACATTTGTGTTTTGTTCAACACTCACAGATGCCATCTGTAGTTTATATTGCAATTATGCTCAGCTAGCATTACAAATGGAGTTATCAGTCAATTAAGTCCTATTCGTGAATCACGTTTAGGCGATCATGTCTCGAAATATTTTTTCGCAGTAGGCTGACATTAGTTTCTGTGGTAGACTGGTTTCCAACCAAGACTGTAGAACCCACTCTGTTTTGTCTGGTTAACTTTGGCAAGAAGCAACGGATTCTTTCCTTTCCCCAAGGATAATTGTGCGTATGTAAATGCAACGAATTCAACAGGAATTCGAACTCGGCTCTCTGATTTTTCGTTCCCATCTGATATCCACTACACCGCAATCCACATCTAGTTATATATATCCTAAAATACGCATATATGATAGTAAAGAAACTTTATGCCCGTTTACTTTTTTCTTTTTACAGTATTTCTTTCCTGTACCAGGCCCGGAGCCAGTCGAGATAGAGTATTACATTAAGGACAATCTTTAGATATAGCAAGGCTAATCGGAAGAATAATAATATTTATTGTATATCAATAGAACTTTTGGCTAAGAGAAAAGCTGTTACAATATTTTGCAAACGCCATTTCTGAATTAATTTTTTTAAGGGAAGTGAGATTTAAAAAATAAGTTCATACTGTTATGTTGAAACACACCTATTCCTCAGATAATGGACTCTCCCTCCTATATTAATAAGAGTTAACAGGAAGTTAACTCGAGAAGTGGGTAAATGTGGTTAGATTGGTTTACGTGAACGGAACTAGCCTTTTTTTTTCTCTTTTAGATCTACTAGTCACATCAGGGTGTATTCATTTGGATCCCTCCCCTGGTTAAGGTAGTTCCTTTTTGTGTACCTAGTTAATGGGAATGAATGTGATTCCTAGCCTGTCCCCGGTATTGTCTTTTGTTATGATCCAGGTCATAAATCCCAATTTCCCCAGATTTTATTTTTTTGTCCCGTTTTATCTCGTCTGGGTCAAGATTGTATTCTCCCCATCAGTTTTATTTTCTCCTCTCCACTCCCTGTAAAAAGAGTGCCTCTTGATTTTGTCCTATGGGCAGAATACAGCGGCCTCTTTGTTTTGTAGGTTGGTTGGGCCCAACTAACGTCATGATTTCCGTTGGTATCTTTTGTTTAAATTATTTTTGTTTTGGGAATTTATGTCATGCCCCTGCCCACATATCATTTCATGAATTATTTTTAAATATATTTTTGTATCTATTATTCAAAATACAATTTTTATACTCTTTTTTTTTTTTTAGGTCCCTGGTATTTTGGTGTATAAAAAATTGAATGATGATGGACATGTTTTTGTGTTGGATGAGAAAATTGTAAAGTATGTTTGGGTCGTGTGTCGGATTAGCTAGGTATAGGACAGGTACTGAAGATCCCCCCCCCCAATCGGTCTTGTGCCACAATTGTATTTTTCATGCAATAAATATTGAGAAGTTATTGGGAAGTTCATAGGAGTTCTTAGAATTTCTAGAGAGTTCTTTAAAGTTCTATTAGAGTTCAGTAGAACTACTAGGCAGTTGATATTAGTCGACAGTTAGTCGAATACCAAGGAGTCAGCTTAGAGTGGAAGATTACAAAGTTATTAACATTTAGGGTGCGTTAAGACGTTTAGCAATCAACATCGCACGAGTATAACTTTCAGTGCGAGAACTACTCCACGACGCATACATACTAATATTATTAGAAATTTAAGCATATTCAATGAATAGTTTCCACAAAATGACTACTAAAACCCCTCTACAATCCTAATTGTGACAAAACTATTCTGAAAATGTTTCTTATCAGTAATATGACTCATCTAAAAAGAAAATCTCCCGTCAAAAAAATCATCCATCAATTTTTATTTCTCGTTAGAGAGGACACAGGCGTATTCAATAATTCAGATATTTAACATCTTTCTCGTCGTGCTTCCATTTAATCAAAAGGTCTACTAATATACAGCAGATATTTCTAGTCTTATATTTATTTATTATATTTCATTCGTTTGTATAAAATCCTCGAAAGCTTAACAATCTATAATAATATTTTATTCGGGTAGATTGAGATTTTGCAAAAACACGAACCAGCAGAGACCGAAAACTATTACCGTTACAGGATTTTGCAACTACGTAGCAGCAAGCCAGGATTCGTCTGCCGAATACAACAATTGCTTGATACTCCCTGTTTTTTATTGCTATCAATCCATGCTTATATCCAATAGCACATGATGATCTGTAAAGAAAATGACAAATGAAAGACATGAGAAAGATGGTTTTTATGATTTAATATTTATTTGCGGGAAAAATTCTAATATATAAATAAATGTTTTTACTGTCATTCCATTTGAGTTCGTTACATTCATTTACGCTTAAATAATCTATCGAGCCCCTTCAGCTATGGATTAAACAGTAGGATTTTATCTAAATAAATCTTTTTATTAATCTGAAAAATGTTAATGCAATATTCATTCGCAGAAAAAAATATGTTCTTGAAACCAAAACACGTTTCGGTTTTAGGTAAATTACAAACGGTTGATAAAATTTAAATCAATTTATATTAATCTAAAATATTTGCTCAATCAGTTAAATGCCATCCGTGATACACGCTTCGGTGATCATGTCTCGAAACAAACATCACTGACTGGGCAGAAGATTATCCCGCAGTAGGTTACCGTTACTTTCAGCGGTAGACCAGTTGCTAGTGAAGGCTATAGAACCCAACCTGTCCTGTTGTCTAATCTTAAACTGGAGGGAAGAGACGGAATAATACCTTTCCCAAGGGTATTTGCGCGTAAGTGAATGCGGCTCCCCGATTTCTCGTACCGAGCCGATATCAACTGCACCACAACGCACATTTGGTACAGATTTTAAAACTTTATTTAAATTATATTTCATTTGATTGTATTAAATCATTAGAACCGTAGCAATTCAAAATAATGTTTTCGTCAGAGAGACTGAGATTTTGCAAGAACCCAAATCAGCAGAGAACGAAAATTATTGCCATTACAGAAATTTACGACAACGTATAAGTAAACCAGTATTTCTCGGCTGAATACAGCAACTGCAATTAATTCCCTGATTTTTCGCAATCAATTGATGAGAAACTTAGTTTGTATGGATTAATATTTATTTGCGGTAAAAATATTGTTAAAGAAGAAAATTCTTATAGACCCCATTAAATAATTGCGCTTTAAGTTTGCATACGATTCATTCATTCATTCATTCATCATTCATTCATTCAAAGAAACTCAATTCCCGACAATTCAGTTGCTTCATATTTTTCCAAAAATCTCTTCTTATTCAAATTACTTCGTCTTATTAGATTTTGGAGAAAAAAAATCAACATACCGCTGATTCCACCCGACTAAAGAATACTCAAGATTTTCAAAAGCATTCATCTTTTTTGTAGATTTTTCAGGACACGAAATCTTAGATTTTCTTTTACAAAATTTTACTCAAGAGCCACTTACGGTAGATGATTAGAGAGGTAAAGTATTATTTTTATATTTATTGTTTTAATATTCTTTATTTCTGATTTTTTTCCAGAGAGATAGACTTCTCAACACCATTTTCATCGAATTTTCTCAAACTGAAGGAAGTTCTCTTCCAAAACTGTTATTTAAGTTAGTGTGGAAATTCAACATCTTAATTCTAACATCATTTTACGTTTTATTTAGCAGTTCGGACCATTTTAGTTGTTGCTGTTTTAAGTCTCCAAATGATACGGTTTATGTCATTTGGTAAAGCTCTTTTTGTTTTATTTGGAAGACTTATTAGGATAGCGAAAGATGCCTATCTAAAATTAGGTAAAGTATAATGAAACAGAAAAAATCTCGTTAGAAACAAGAAAAGACTGCTGAACTGTTACGTGATATATGTCCTCCAATATGGCAGTGAGTGGGGGGAAAGCTAGTCATATATGAAGAATTGACTTGAAGCAACAAAAATATTGTCCTACATGTATGCAACGAATAATTTTAGAGAAATGGAAGCAAAAACGACACTTATAATTAACACCAGGAAGAGACAGTTATTATTTCTAGGTCACATAATGAGGAAAGAGGGACTGGAAATTCTGATGCTCACAGGACTGATTGAAGGCAATGTGGACAAAGGGAAACAATGCAAAACTTACTTACCTCGAGTGAATAGATGGCGGAACAAGGTTTAAGGGAGATAACAAAAGTGTTTTGGCAAACCTTCTTCGCTAAGTTGTTGCGGCCTGTTAGGACCGGAAAGAAAGACACGGAAAACAAGAAGGTAAGTTTAACCAGTATATTAGAATAACAGAACATATATACAAATACGAGTGTTAATAGTCAGCAGATAGAAGTGTACATGCGAACTGCATAGTTACGATGCGTCTAGACTGTTTGACGACTGTCTCTCAGCTATGTTGACTGCATGTCGACTGCCTCTTGACTGCCTCTAGACTGCCTCAGAGCTACCTCCCCGGAAATCACTCAGGTTAGTATTTATTTACGGAGAAAGAGTCCATTCCCTTTAGATAGAGCACTATAATAAAAATAAAAATTTATTAAAACATTCAAAGGCTAGAAAGTTGTAGGGGGCCTATGTCCTGAAGGGATACGGCACAGAGAAGATAATGCGAGTATAAGTTGTGATTTCTTTTGTAAGTTGTTTTTCATATTTTTTAATTTTTCTTTTTTAGGGAGACTGATTTCTCTACTCTATGTTTATCTCGTTTTCCATCCCAGATTTTATCAAAGGAGGAAGATATAGTAGAATAAGAGATAGCGGCTTGGATTGAAGAATCAGAGGGTTCAGATGAATCCCATTACATTCGCTTACGTAATTATATTCTTCGGAAAGGTATTAATCAATTTCTTTTCAAGTTATGGATAAAATAGCAGACTGGGTTTTATAGCAACCGGTCTAGAAGAAAGAAAATTCTTAATCAAAAGCAGTTTGGAGAGGGTTAGACTCCACCAGACTATCATGCCGAAAGAAACACAACTTCTACTGCAACTGCTGTATCTGTAGTTCCCCTACGGCTCTAAGGAATCATGGGGTCTGGATTTGGATCTAGAGAAAGTTTCCATTTTGATTTTATCACATTATGTCTAATAATTACATCTCTATTTTACATATTATTTACTGAAGTCTTCAAGTGATATGGATTTTGTTAATTTGGTAATACACTTTGCTGATGATAATGTAGCGCCAGTTTATTGCATCTGTTTAAGTTCTTTCTTCCTTATGCTGTCTGTTAACAGAATTTCAACGCTACTAAAGTTATTAGGAAAAATATTTACGAAAGATCGCTATAGCGAATCAACATTAAGTCGGGTAGTATTAATAGGGTATTTACTGTATACATGGTCCCTTCTTACCTGCCTCTCTTTGTATCATCCCCCGCCATAATTCGCAAGATCAACGTCATCGCCAGTGCGTCGATAATTTGTTACGCTCACAGCACTGATCTGTAAACTATTATCAAAGGCAAATGGTGGTTATAATTCATTTGCTGAATTAATAATGAACTACAGACGAACAAGAGGACGTCTCATTAATATTACGTCGCACACAGACCGGGCTGATGATGCATTAGTCTTTAATAATCTCGCGCGTAGCTCATTTTACAAATAGGTTTGCCAACACGTTAGTTCCTTCGCCTTGAGACGACGACCCGCTTCCATAATTCTTTCCCATTATCTTATTAATCATTCGTCAGCAACGTGCCTATGTATCTCTTTGTCTGTTTCCGAAGTAACTCACATAAGTAATCGTCGATTGGGATCCTTGTCTCTTGTTCTCTCGTTATTTACCGAATGCCAATGCAGTTTTCAACAGAGCTCTCTGTATGCAATTAAAAGCGAGGGAAAGACGCTTCCGGTTTCGATAGTAGAAAGTCTGTCGCAGGGCGCCTGGAAACAGTGGTCACAATTTGTCTGGCCAGTTTGGGAAGGTAGAAAGTTAGAAATTAGAAGGAAATATTGCATTGGCAAGAGAACGAAAATGTAAGATCAAAGCAGCCTTTAAGTAAATCCGAAAAAATATTTAAATATTTTGAATTAGATTTATTCAATTAAATATTTCATTTTATTTCAACTACCGTTCGCCATCTTTGAGAAAGCTTCATGATTCCATCAGCCCAGAACATAGCATCTTTCTGCGCGATGAAGTCATCTGTATGTTTTATTTATGTGTTTATCATTAATAAAATTTAGTAGGGATCAAAAATGTCAGGTCTGGTGAGTCTGTTGAGCGGAGTAGTGCATCCCGTCCAATTCTTGTTGTGTTTACAGGGTGATGTATAAAAGACTACATACTACAGAGGCACCAACTGAGGATAATTCGTATTGGTTGTGGCCTTCATTCGGTTCAAAAGGGGAGAGAAATTTTGTGAACTCAAATTTTGGAGAAGGAGACTTTAATGCACAATGCACTTCCAAATACACCAAATATACAGCACCAACTTTAGACGCAAATTAGATGCTTAACGTTTTTCCTAGAAACATTTCCGGTCCACATTGTTTTAAACAATCCACTGTTCATTGCTCCTTATCAGAATTTAAAAATGAACGGTTTGTTATTTTTAGCGTTCGACTTACGTATCACTGATGGGAATAGCCTTTATTATTTTCTCCGTTAAAATCTTGGTTTCTTTTTCAGATATAAACGCATTCCGTTTCATATAGTTTTTAGTTTTCAAATTTTCATTGAAATGCTTCTATGTGATATATGTATAATTTCTGCGTGTCGCTTTTCATGTGACCTGGATTATTTTTAAACATCATTTCCATTTTGTCATTGTCAAAGACGGTTGGCTTATCAAAGATTTTTCGGTCACCAATATCAAAATAGAACTTCAGCAAAGCCAGCCTTTTACAAACAGTACTAACGTCATCTACATAAATGATTCATGGGTGCACCGCCAAAGATTCAGATGAGATGAACATAGTAGATGACCTTTTCTTATTTTAATTGAACACTAGAGCCTGGTAGCTGATTTTTCTTCTGTTCTTGCTTGCAGAGACAGAACTGGTTGCTGATATTTTCTCTGATTTTCTTGCACAGACAAATGTGGTAAATGATCTTTCCTTTGATCTTGCTTGCACAGCCAGAGACTGGTAGCTCATCATTCGTCTGATCTTGGTTGCAAAGCCAGAACCTGGTAGCTGATATTTCTGTTCATCTTGCTTGCACAGCCAGAGCCCGACAGCTGATCTTACTTTGTTTTTGCTTGAAAATCTACAGCCTTGTAACTGATCTCCATTCTAATTTAGCTTTCACAGCCAAATCTTGGTAGCTGAACTTTTTTCTGATATTGCTTTCACAGCCAGAGCCTGGTAGCTGATCTTTTCTTTAATATTACTTGCACAGCCAGAGCCTGGAGGCAGATCTTTCATCTGCTCTTGCTTGCACATCCAGAGCCTGATAGCTGATCTTTCACTTGACCTTGATTGAACAGTCTTGTAGTCGATCTCTTCTCTGATTTTGTTTGTAGAGGCAGAGCCTGGTAGATGATCATTTCTCTAATCTTGCTTAAACCGCCAGAGCCTGGTGGCTACTCTTTCCTCTAACGTTGCTTACACAACCAGACTTGGTAGCTGGTCTCTATTCTGATTCCGATTGCACAGCCAGAGCATGGTAGTTGATCTTTCCTCTGATCTAGCTTGCACAGCAAGATCTAGTAGATGATCTCTCATCTGAAATTTCTTGCACAGCCATAGCCTGCTAACTAATATTTCCTCTGATCTTCTTGCACAGCTAAAGTCTGGTAGCTGATCTTATCTTTGATCTTGCATTCACAACCAAATCTGGTAGATAATCTTTCATCTGAACTTGCTTGCACAGCAAGAGACTGATAACAAATATTTCTACAGATCATACTTACACAGCCAAAGCCTGGAAGCTGATATTTCAATGCACAGTCATAGCTTCTTATGATGTGAATATCAAAATCAGTGCATTGTAACTGATATTTCCTCTGATGTTTTTTACCCAGCCAGAGCCTGTTAGATGATCTTACACTGATCTAATCTGCACATCCAGAGTTTTGTATTTGATAATTTCTTTGATCTTGCTTGCACAGCCAAGGCCTTATAGTTGATATTTCCTCTGATCTTGCTTGCACAGCAAACCTGGTAACTGATTTCTGATCTGAAATTGCTTGCAGAGCTAGACATGGTAGATGATCTCTCGTCTGATCTAACTTGAACAACCGGAGCTTAATAACTGATCATTCCTCTGATATTTCTTGCACAGCCAGATCTGATAAATGATTTTTCCTCTGATGTTGCTAGCACAGAATAAATCTGGTAGTTGATCTTTTCTCTTATCTTGCTTGCACAACAAGAGCTTGGAATAATGATGGTTTTGAGTTTGAGTTGGAGCTTTGTTTAACGGCATAACAACACCTCTGTGGGTTAATTAATTAAGGTGGGGTCTTAAGTTATTTTTTAATCTTCGTTTATAGATAGATTTTTTTCTTGATTTTACTTGCACAGTCGCGCCTGATGCCTGATTTATTTGGATTTAGCTTCTACAGCTTGAACATGGTAGATGATCTTTCTTTTGATTTTGCTTGCACAGCCAGAGTCTGGTAGCTCATCATTTCTCGAATCTAACTTGCACTGCCAGATCTAGGAGCTGATCTAACCTCTGATCATTTTTGCGCATTAAGTGCCTGGTAGCTGATAACACATCTGATCTTGCTTGCAGAGCCAGCGCCTGATGGCTGATATCTTCAGGTTTCCACAGCCTGAGCCCGATAGCTGATCTTTTCTCAAAACTTAAATGTACAGCGAGAGCCTCCGATTTTGCGTGCACAACCAGAGTTTGGTAGCTAGTCTTTCCTCTGATCTTGCCTAAACAGACAGAGACTGATCTAACCTCTGATCATTTTTGCGCATTAAGTGCCTGGTAGCTGATAACACATCTGATCTTGCTTGCAGAGCCAGCGCCTGATGGCTGATATCTTCAGGTTTCCACAGCCTGAGCCCGATAGCTGATCTTTTCTCAAAACTTAAATGTACAGCGAGAGCCTCTGATTTTGCGTGCACAACCAGAGTTTGGTAGCTGGTCTTTCCTCTGATCTTGCCTAGACAGACAGAGACTGATCTAACCTCTGATCATTTTTGCGCATTAAGTGCCTGGTAGCTGATAACACATCTGATCTTGCTTGCAAAGCCAAAGCCTGGTAGCTGATATTTCATCTGATCTTGCTTGCTCGGTCAGATTCTGGTAGCTGATCTTGCTTGCATAGCCAGAGCCAGGTAAGTAAGTTTCATCTAATCTTGCTTACAAAGCTATAGCAGTCAACCTGATCTTTTATCGGATTTTGTTTGAACGACCAGAGCCTGGTACCTAATTTTTCCTCTGATTTTGCTTTCACAGCCGGGCCTGGTATCTTATATTTCATCTTAACTTGCTTGATCGACCAAAGGCTGGTTGCTAATCTCTCCTGATTTTTCTTGCACAGCTAGAGCCTGATATCTTATCTTTTTTTCTGTTCTCACACAGCCAGAGTCTGGCAACTGATCTCTACTCTGATCTTGCTTGCACAGCAAAAGCCTTGTAGTTGATCATTCCTCAGATGTTGTTTGCACAGTCAGACACAAAACCTATATAAAAACGGTAAATTTTTGAAAGAAAAATGTATTACCAGCAATAAATAAATAAAATTTAGTTAGCAATAAATGACACGCCGAGGTTTCATATGACATAAAAACAAAACAACCAAACCAAACAAATGAAACATTACTAGACTCACGATATCTTATACTTATTTCATGGTAAATTTTCTAGTGAAATACATTCTTTGATTTCCCCTTCTCACCGTGGACCTGACAGTTTCCTTATCTTTGGGATGAAGTTGATATAATAGATAGAAAACGTCACTGGAAACTATGTACACTTAAAGAAGCAGCGCATATGCTAGGCTACAAAAATCTCCTTTACATTTACTAATCTTTAATAACTCGCTGTATGTGAATGGCTTCATTAAATTACTTGGTGTGAAAGGATTCAAAGCAATACGAAACTTTGTTGCAACTTCATTTAAAAAATAAGCGAAGTATGAAGGTGATTTGCAAAGTTTCATTCTGAAGATGAACCTAGATCAGTACGATTATTGGATTTTGATGATAAAATTCATGAAAATCAGTGGTAGAAAGTAATCCATGCTAAAGTATTCCCTATCTCAGGGCCCAAAAAGGGGCAGCAAAACAAAGAATGCATGTTTTCACAAAGTCCGGCTCATCAAATGGTATTTGCGACGCCATATTATTTTGATGTCTTCTAATCTGTGACGAAAAATTTTAGTAAAATAAATTACTTCAATAAACCAAAATAAAATAATAAGTCAGAACTGGAATTAGTAATTCACTCATTCTACAAAGAATACATAGAAGAAACCTTAAGCGCTTTAAAGAAAATACTATAGGAATACAAAAGAGTTCGTTTACAAGAAAGCGTACAAAAAGAATTAGTTGAGATCGAACACAATTTGGATTTAAGAAATGTGATATGAAAGAAAACAAGAAAAAATTACTGAGATGGATATGTTTATGAAGCAATTTCATTACTTGAAAATCCACGGTAAATTTTTCTTCCATTTCTTACAGCGTTTCAACATTCTTGTCAGATCTTCTATTATCAAAATAAAGGATATGAAATTAGGAAATTTTGGAAACATAAAAATGAAGAACAAATGTAAGTGTATTCATTGTTTAGATAGCCAACACACACAACTACATATCTATCTCCATTTATGGTAGAGCCAGCAGTTTGTTATCTAGCTCTCTATCTCTGTATATATATATATATATATATATATATATATAAAAGGAAGCAGCTAGATGGTTAATTATATCATTCGATCATAATTTTGATTATATATATATATATATATATATATATATATATATATATATATCCAGATGAAGAGAACCAACAGTTTTTATCGAGTTAACAAATTTTATTATAATTATATAATGTGTGTGTATTCTTATGTGTGTGTGTGTGTGTGTGTGTTTTGTGTGTGTGTGTATGTATGTGTAGTTATATATACAATTTAATCGTTACTCTTTAATTATGAATTGAGTTCTCTTGGTTGCTGATATGTGTCTACACTGCCTATATAAAATATTAAAATATTTCCCCCTGTCTGTCATGCACCGATAGTTTATGGGTAGAATCTCTGGCTGAAGCCAAATCGGCCAAGTTTTGATCACAGCTGGAAGCAATCAGATATCTAGTCACACTGTTAAGCTGTGTAACAGCGAAGCAGGATTTTATGTGGATGACTATATATATATATATATAGATATATATACCGCCTTCTCAAAATATCAGTTTATGTGTCTATCGCATTCTGTTCATCTGTCTATCTATATCTCTAATGAATTTAATTTATATCTATATCTATTTCCCTCGTCTAGTCTTCTAGCTTCTTATTTCTTCTCCCTTTCTTGCTCCGACATGCAGAAGAGCAATTTGCAAACATGTCTCTGCACTTTGCGTCGTGACGGAACTTGCCCGCCAGCGACCATTAACGATGAATGCAAGTTGGCCCTGAAAGCCTTTACCGACTGTGTGCAAAACATTTTCACCGCATGTGAGTAAAATCTACTATTCATGAAATAAATACATCAAATGAGTCTTGCCATCCCCATATCGGTTTTACAGCTCGCTATACGCTTTTCTTGCCGACTCCGTTGTTGCTAATATGATTGCTAGTATTTTTGCTTTGACGTTTTACAGTCGTTAGAGTGCAATAACGGACATTACGTTGTGGTGGTGTAAATGATCTTGTCACGTGGTAAGAGACACTCGTTGCACAAGTCCGCCACTAATGAAACGATCGCATACATAGGCAGAAAAAATAAATTGTGGTAGATTCATTTATTCACTGATCAGTTGAAACGAACAAAATGAGTATAGATTATTTCATACTTGGACAAACGGGGTCAGACAGACAGGCAGATTGAAACTGTTGCATATATATATATATATATATATATATATATGTGTGTGTGTGTGTGTGTGTGTGTGTGTGTGTGTGTGTGTGGAGGGAGAGAGAGAAAAAGAAACATAGAGTAAGAGAGAGATAGAAAAAGAAAGAGATAGAGAAATGAGTAGACATATGAATAAACCGAAATACATGAACTGATTATAGTAGATATGAAAACTAAACAGACATATAGATAGATAAATAAGAATACCCCCACACTCACCCCCACACACGTGTATATATATATATATATATATATATATATATATATAGAGAGAGAGAGAGAGAGAGAGAGAGAGAGAGAGAGACAGAATGTACACAAATGAAATAGGAGTAAACTGAAATGCCTGAACTGATTAGGATTTTTTTTTTAATAATAGTATCGCCCCAATCAAGGGTTTTACTTCTATTATTTTGCAGGGAATTACATCAGAGGAAAGTTATGAGAAGGAGTTACAGAATACAGGGGTAAAAAAGGGATGAAAATACTGAAGAAATAAGATGAGAGCATGAGAGAGAGGATCTAAGTTAGTGAGATAGGAGATGACTTCTGACTTTACATTTAATTTTTTAAAGATTGTAGCTGTCGGGGAAACCAGTAAACGGAAGAGAATTCTACAAACGAGAAGTGCGAGAAAAGAAGCTTTTGGAGTAGAATTTGCGTTTACATCTCATTGGGTGAGTCCTAGTTGTTAATCTTGTGGCTCGAGAAAATTCGTATATAGGGGGAACCAGTGAGCTAAGTTCATCTGAGCAGAAGCCGTGAAAGTACTTGCAGAAGAGACACAGGGAAGTCACATTGCGCCGGTGAGAATGAGACTGTATCCGAGCTGCAATGTCGGGATCTATCACATTGCAGATTCTCTGTTGAATTTTGTCAAGGAACCCTAGCTAGATAGCAGGAGCACCCGACCAGATATGGCAGCAGTATTCAATGCACGGTAGATTTGTATATATGCAGGATTGATTCAGACGGGAAAAAAATTCCTGGTCCTGCACAGAGAACCGAATTTCTTAGTAGCGAATTTAGCTATGGATTCTATGTAGACATTCCACTTGAGGACTGTTGAGAATAGAATAGGCGCAGTGTTTTACTTTCAGGGGACTAGTCTGATCCATGCTAATGGAGTGATTGTTTGTTACGGTTAATAGATAGCAGCTTCGTCTTAGAAGCATTAAAATTCACGAGCCATTTCTTACCCCAGTTCACCACGGATTGGAGGTACTCTTCAAGCTCGGTAGCGAGGATTGCTTAGTCAGCCTCGGCAGATTTTGGATCGAGGCGAGAGTAAACCGAAGTAGATATATATGAAAAAATTACGATAGATAGATAGACAGATAGATAGATAGATAGGAATATAAATATATATATGCATACATGTATATACATAGAGAGAATGGGGTTAGAGAGAGAGAGAAATAATATACAAAGTGAGATAGATAGATAGATAGATAGATAGATAGATAGATAGATAGATAGATAGATAGATAGATAGGTTCAATTATATGATGAAACTCAAATAGATATGAAATGATTATCATAGAGATAGACATTAAGAAATTGAGATTGGTAGATATTAACAGACCGAGTTAGATGAATACTAACTTTGGATACTTAAATTTGTAGGGGGTTATAATTATATCTCTTACGTGCCATACCTGTTACACGCTTGGAAAATCACCTCTCGAAAACGACATGCCTGTCTCGGCTTTTTTCCGCACGAGGCTGCCATTAATTTCTGCGGTAGACTGGTTGCCAACTAAGGCTATAGAACTCAATCTGTCCTGCTAAGAAGTGATTCTTTTATCCATAACAGTCTGGTATATGCCATAAGTGATACACTCTTGGACGATCATGTCTCAAAAGTAATATGAATGACTAAGCAGAAGATTCTCTCCGAGTAGGTTGCCATTATTTTCTACTGTCGACGGGTTGCCAACTAAGTCTATAGAACATAAGCTGTCCTGCTATTAAACCCATAACTGAAGGGAGAAACGACAGATTTTTACCTTTTCCGAGGGTATTTGACACGAATTCAGTTTTTCATACAACAAAATGCCAATTCGTGCTTAAGAAGAACCATGGTGAAAAATGTACAAAATATAAAAACAAATAGTTTAATATCGCTTAAAAACAATTGAAATAGAAAAAGTTTCTAAAGAGATCCAAAAGAACAGCTTAAATAATGGAAAACCCGAGGCAAGCTTTTGGTCTGACAGAACTAGTCACGGGTGTATGTCGTAAGAAAATTTAAACCTCAGGAATGAAAAATAGTTAATGTTCAGAAAAGTGTAGTGAAAAAAAAAATTACCCATCATAAACCTTCCCTCAAGAGACCCGAATAAATTCAACTGAAGCTTGAAATGTTTTTTGTATGCACAGAGAAAGAGGATTTGACAGTATCGTCAAACCCTCCAGGACAATGAAGCAGAATGGAGAACGACTTCTGTGCAAAACGGATATATATATATATATATATATATATATATATATATATCGGAACAAAGTAGACGTGATACATCTTAGGAACCTTTCACCTTACACCTTAGGAACCTTTCGGCCAATACTTTATCGAAGGCACATGTTGGCAAAATTTAAATAATAATCAAGGACGCATTAATATAACTTTTGTGAAGGGAAAGTTGGACCACAATTAAAATCAAATTTTAATAAAAATAATTAAAATGAAAAGAGCAATTTATTCGCTCCCTGCGTTTGTTAGAGTGCCTGTGAGTGTCATTTTTTTCTTTTTTAACACTCTTGTGGGATATTATGTTTACACCTCACCTACACCACCAGACGGTGAAAGAATGCATGTTCAGATGTTCCATCTAAGCCACGATAACACCAGCAACACTTGGGCATTTCTACTAAGCCCGCTTTGAAATTCATATCATTTAGATACTGTACATTCGGACGCTTCCGACCATCGATATCACCATCCTCACTTCTTATTCCCTTTCTCCGCTCTGATGCCAGTGTCAGAGATAGCAGTAAAGGACAAACCAATTTTTGAAGTATCATGAGTAGGAGAACTGTGGAAGAAGGACGCGGGTCCTTATGTTAGCACGTCAAATATCGTCTTTACGTTGAAGGTTAGACTCAAAAATCTCGGTAACCACTAAATGCCCATACGCTATCGTGAAGAGCGATTTGATGCAACTTACTCCCACGTCAGATGTTGATCTGTGTGAGGGATGTCTTCAACTAAATCGAGAGGTAAGTGTCTGCTGATGAAAAATTACTAAAGTGTGCTTCATCTTGCAAAAATGTTTTCGACGTTGATATTACATCATAATAAAAGCTGATAAAAAACAGAAAACAATATTTTGAATTGGTTTGTCCTTATTCTTCTATGTGCCCTGTCCTTTCAGGACGTAGATGATCATGGCTTTCCACGTCTCCCTATCCCTATCCCTGATGGCTCTTAGCACGCCTTCTCCTGTTATACCATGCAACCCTCATTCCATCATCCACTTGATCAGATCCTTCAAATATGTTATCCGCTGCTTTCCCCTGTTTCTTTTTCCCTCTATCTAGCCTGTTAGTATCAGGTTCTCCAAGCCCTCCTTCCTCATTGCATGTCCCAGGAACTTCAGCTATCTCTTCCTGATGCTAAGTATTAATTTCCTTTTCGTTTCCATCATTTCCAAAACCTCACCATTGCTCAAATGCTCGATCCATGATATTCCCAGCATCCTTCTGTAGAACCACATTTCAGTTGCTTCAAGTTTTTTCTTCATCTTTGATGATATTGTCCAACATTCATTGCCATATTGAAGAACCGACATCACATAGCAATCGAGTACTCTCTTCTTTGTTTCTAGCGAAATTGTCCTGTTTCTTAATACGTTATTCAAATTCTGGAATGCTTCCTTCACCTTGCCAATTCGCCTTCGGATCTCAGTGTCGCATATTCCGTCTTCTGTTATAACGCTTCCCAGGTATTTAAATTGCTGTACCTAAAAACAGGATATAAAAAGAAAAGAAAAAATATATCCGCTACCGTGATCATCATCTCTCAGTTGCCTTTCTGTCTTTAGGAAGAGTGTGGCACGGTTGCATCTTTGTCCGGCAGATGGACAACAGAGAAAAATAAAGGGCGCACCACCCTATTGCACTAGAGGGGTGGGTCGGTGGTCGCCACTAAGGCCAGCGCAACGGACGGTTGCGGGGGGCGGGGAGCTGGGAAACTTTTGACCCTAGCCAAGTGTATGCGCTCGGGTCCCGACCTTAAATAACTGATCATGTGTCGCATCAAAACCGAGTCGGAGTAGTTGGTGCATGTGTAAATGCATATACCCATTTAGGTAACAACCTGTCCTGGTAAGAATTTTTTATAATCAAATTTGTTAGATTATATTTGGGTTCTAAATTTACACATGGAGAGATACACTTTTAACCAAAAGAAAATGTCAGTTGTTAGATATAAAAAAAATTTGACATACTCCTTCAAACACAAAACAGGAAAGATTAAGGATCGAATGAAAATAAAAATGTAACTTATATTACTATAAAACGATAGCTAGAATACAAAATAAAGAACTCGGAAAGGTTGGCGTTGAACATATTTCTCTATTTGCAAAGAAATTTGAAAAGGAGATAATGAGCAATTATAAAAGTATCCCCTGATGAAGAAAACCTTGAAAAATACGCAGAGTCAAAAGAAATTGTCGAAAAGAATCTCTTTCATATTTTGAACTATGAAAGAGACAAGTTTGCCAAAGTGAACAAAAAGAATAATAAACCTTTTGATACAGATGAACAACACTCAGTCAGATAAATCCCATACTTGATACACGCTTCGGCGATCTTTTTCACATCCATGACTGACTAGGCAGAAGGTTTTCTGACAGTAGATTTTCATTTCTTTCTGCTGTAGAATGGTTGCCAATCAAGGCTATAGAACCCAGTCTATCCTGTTATTCAATCCTTTTATACAAATCAGTCAGTAAAGTGCCATACGTGTTAAACAATTGGGTGATCATGTCATTTTCAATCCATGACTGACTCTGCAGAATATTTTCCCGCAATAGGTTACTATTTCTTTCTGCGATAGACTGATTGCCAACCAAAGCTATAGAAGTCAATATGTTCTGCTATTCAATCCATAGCTTGAGGTAGAAGAGATTGATTCTTATCTTTCCCAAGGCTATTTGCGCGTAAGTGAATGCAACGAATTCATCTGGAATTCGAAATCGGCTCTCCAATTTCTGAAGAACACTTGTACGTAAGACTTTCATCAGAAAAGATTTTCTAACCTGACGATCTTAATATTCGTTTTGAAATGATTCCATTTGTTGAATCAAACTCGGATTAAATTCCGAAGAAAGAAGAGGCGTATGTGAATATTTTTAGATATGTTCTTTTCAAACACAGTACACAGTATGGCAATCGGCTTGTCTTCACTCTTCTTCGTGTTATACACATTCGACCCTGGAGACAAAACCATTATCTCGATAGGTTACAGGGTATTCACTGCGGTTTTCATTATCATCCTCGCCGCCTATCAAGATTGTCGCTTTGCGAAACAAAAGAGAACTTACAGTGTGTCCGTAAATCAGCCTCTTGATAGCCGTAAGGATAATACTCGCCAGGGGACAGTAGAAATAATTATTTCTAAAACCAATATACAGATTTTACTCGATGAAAACGATATAGTACATCATTAATCAATTTCTAAAACTTTCTTATCGTACCCGTGTCTGCCAATATCGAATGATAGGTACCTATTATGGAAACGCATAAAATTTAGGAGGATTTAGTTAACAGAATATTTTTTTCATTTTTTCATTTATTTATCTCACCACTTACGACGATATTTAACAATGGCGGCACGCTTATACGATGATGGTAAAAAAAGAGTAAAACAATACGATGCTTTTTATGATCATCATCTCTATTATAATAAAGACCATTATATATATATATATATATATATATATATATATATATATATATATATATATACACCCAACGGTTTGATCACTCAACGGCTTAACTGTAGAATCAACCAGCACGTTCCACTGAAAACCAGGAACCATAGCTGGCATGAAAATGAACTTGTCCTCGACACTTACTGGTCCTCAATTTGTGAACGTCTTTTACAAAATAGAAAGTGTGCTATGATGTTTGATGTGAATTGGTTTTCCGTATTGTCCGATTCATATTCACTTTTTCATTTGAAGGTGCTAGAGTCTATTTATATCAAGTTTTACAGACACTCACTGTGTAAACAGCGAGAGTGCCTGCTGGGTCTTGCAAGTTTCTAGTAGTTCATTCCCCTTTCCCATCAAGGACCGTTTCATTTTTCACAGCTCTCACATTTTACGTTATCAATTTTTTTTTACCAATTAAAACAAAACTGGGTGTGTTAGATTTTTTTTAATGATATTCCATTTAAACATAGGGGTTAAATGGAATATCATTAAAAAATCTAACACACCCATCAACTTCAAATATTGCTGTCGCTTATGCCTGGATGAAAAAATTCACTATCATCAAACACAAACACCAATTGGACCTGCTGAATCTGAGGAGGGAACTAGTTTTTAAATGTCGATATAGGAGCCGTTTTAAATTATGTTAAACTTTTAGCCCCTCATTCATTCCTCTGAAGTCTTTACACACATCACACTGTGTTACGGAATATATATTGTTTATTTGTACCTTATTGTTATGTGTCGAATTGTTTTTATACGGGTTTATATATGTCTATGGTATTGCTTACATATTTGTTTTTGCAGGTGTATGAGTGCATATATGTTTGTTCGTATATGTGTATATATATCGGTGTGCGTGTATATATATGTGTGTACGTATATATGCGTACGCACACACACGCATTTAACTCTGTGTGTGTGAGTTGTATGTGTACATATATAGGTCTTTTACATTGCTAAAGTTATACTGTATTATAACTGTACCGTTCACCGAAAAATTTACCTACATTATTAAGTTATATTCTATTGTTATTACTGTATTGTTAACCGAATAATTAGTATAATTTTGATTATATTGTGGGGGGGGTAATTGTGATTAAAACTCATTGATTAACTATTATCCTTTCACCGTTAATATATATTTATTTTTTGATTTTTTGATTTTCATTTTCTCCTATCATCTGCTCTTTCTAATTCAAATTTATTCCTCTCTTCTTTCTTCTTTTTCCCTTTTCGTTTACGCTTTAAGATACCTACCCTTTCTTTTTAACGCTTTCGCTCTCTCTCGTCTAACCCCCTTACTTTACGTTTCAAATCTATGGGTCAGCCGTGTAACTGACTGGCTGAATGTATCTTTAGATTTAAGTTGAAATCCGCTCTTTGATTATATGTTGCGTATGTGCGTTGTGGTACAGTGGATATCGGCTCGGAACGAGAAACCGGGGAGCCGAGTTCAAATTCCAGCTGAATCTATTGTATTCACTTACGCGCAAATACCCTTGGGAAAGGTATTAATCCGTCTCTTCCTTCCAGTTATGGGTTAAATAGCAGGACAGATTGGGTTCTATAGCCTTGGTCGGCAACCAGTCTACCGCAGAAAGCAATGGCAACCTACTGCGGGATAATCTCCTGCCCAGTCAGTCATGTTTCTTTCGAGACATGATCGCCCAAGCGTGTACCACGTATGGCCCTTAACTGACTGATATATATGCTTATGTAAGAATATGTGTGTGTATTCGCCGAACTGATGTAATGATGCATTTTCTTCTGAAATTTTCTCTTTTAAGAGAGTGATCTTTATTTTTATTCCGTTTTTTTTTAGGCCTTTCTGAATTTCTTTCGTGTAAAATCTTCTGTAAAATAAAGACGGAAACTCATGATGGTTCGCCTGAAATAGGCCTTATACTTCTGACTCACCATGAAATAACGTGTCTGCCTTAACTTTTCTTATATTTGCTCTATATGTATTTATATACATATATATTTAGCGCTCTCTTAGAGAGTTATCCTACCACTGTATGTACAGGATACTCCTTTTGACTTTTCTATACCCACACCGCATGCTGAGATATATATCCTTTCTATTATTAGAAAGACTGTTGTGTTTTTTATGCTCTACTTCGATATTGAGCACTTTTTGAAGCATATTAAGCATATTATGGAAGCATATCTAACTGAGTAATATGCTTCCATTAGTAAACATTACTCATATTATTGTTATTGTTATTATTATCATTATTATTATTAAACTCTCGCACATCGATTGAGTAATATAGAGAAACAGTAGACTTTAAAATCAGTAGCTACTCACACATTTTCAGGTGTTTCAATCCTGGCTAGAATCAATTGAATTTCTAACCGTACTGATGAGCTCTGATACAGCGGAAAAGGTCTATCTGCGGATATATATATATATATATATATATATATATATATATATATATATATGGTTTCTGTCACGGTCGGGTGGGGGTGGATAAGTTTGGGTCTTATGTTTTTTTTTGTAAGATACTCAGTAGTAGGTACATCAATATATATGTTGCCATCATTTTATATCTGTATGCCACATATTAATTTTTGACAAGGACCTACTCGTATGTAATAAAAAGTTTATAATTAAAATTATTTTTTAAAAAAAATTTCTGCTTATTAGATTTAAACATTTAAGGAGATATTCATGCTTGAATATTTTTTTAGAATATCTTCTTTGCAAAGTTGAATTTTGGACAGGAATCCTCTGACATCTTTCTCTAAGGATTCTAACTGTAATCGATTTTTGTACTTAATATTATTTGTTGCTGAAAAGTTTGATTTTAATATTAATTTTTATACTGTGTATACGTTTATTTTTTACTAGATTAAAAGCCTTTCTCTTTCTGCGGAAGTTTAATTAAATTACATTTTCCAACAGTAAGTTGCCATTGCTTTCTGTGGTAGACCGGTTGTCAACCAATACTATAGAATCCAATCTGTTCTGGCATTCAACCCATAGCTGGAGGGAGAAGAGATGTATCCATGCCTTTCCCAAGGGTATTTGTGAGTAATTGGATGAAACAAATTTGAGTGGAATTCGGACTCAGCTCTCTGATTTCTCGTTCCGATCCGATATCCATTACACCAGGATGCAATGTAGCTGCGAGCTTTTTCATGTAGTCGGGACACTAAAGAAAAAAAAACTTATCGGTGGAGTTTCCATGAAAATTTAAGTTGTCCGGAAAGTTCATGCCGATTTTTAGACGTTCATGTTCCAACACGTCAAATTTATTGACAGCCATAATATGCTTACATTTCCGATGAGAGAACACTTCAAACTATCCCTTGAGAAGAAAAGATAAAAATTACTTAATTCGTATCACGACTGTGAAATTTTGTTTTATGATCACGTGAAGAATGCATGGACATAAGTAAAAAGAGGACTCCCAATATGCCAACTACAGGTGGAGGATACTAACTAAAATCAAACATGTGCAGAAATTTAATTCTCTGGAAAAAGATTCTGACAGAAAATAGAAAGTGAGACACTGAGATCCGAAGACACATTGGCATCGGCCAAGGACGCATTTCAAAAGCTCAGCAGAGGAGTGAAAGACATTGGAAACAAAGAAAAGAGTACTTGATATTATGTAATATCAGTCCTCCTATTTGGGACCCAATGCTGGCCAATCACCTGAAAGTTGAAAGAGAAACTCGAAGCAACAGAAATGTGGCTCTACTGAAGGATACTGAGGATACCATGGACCTAATATTTGATCAACGACAACGTTTTGGAGAGAATGCAAACAAAAATGAAGCTTATACTTCGCATCAGAAAAAGATAGCAGAAGTTTCTGGGACACGTAATAAGAAAAAAGGGTTTGGAGGGTTTGGATATTCACAGGGCGGGTAGAGGGAACACGCTTGGGCGACCCTGTCTCTTTCGAAACATGACTAACTGGGCAGAAGATTTTTCCGCAGTAGACTGCCATTGATTTCTGCGGTAGACTGCTTGGCGACCTAGGTTACATGTTCTTCCATAGCTGAAGCAAGAAGATGGATTAATCCCTTTCTCAAGCGTATTTGAGTAAACCGAGAGGAAAAGTGTTGAAAACGACAAGGACTGGGGGCAAATGGAAGTCCATGATCAACTACGTCCTGAAGTGACACGGCATACAAAACGAAGAAGAAGAAGAAGAAGAAGAAGAAGAAGAAGAAGAAGAAGAAGAAGAAGAACTAGAGATCATATTAACACAAGCACGCAAAAACTGAAAGAAAAGTACTCACAACATTACACTCAATATCGCTACGTTCTTTTACCAGCATTCACCTGATCTCTTGCTAAGGTCAGGTCATCTCGTCCCAATGAAATTCAGATGAGCTTTTAGAAACTCGCTTCTGCTTCATGTACGCCTATCCTGTTTTATTCTATGCCAAAATTCAAGTAAAACAAACCAGTTCCGAACAAGGGTAGAAATGACTCATTTCTTCTTCCTCATATAAATGTGTATATTTACATATGTGTATTTTTAATGTATTAGTTTGAACATTATTTATAATGGATACTCGTATATGAGCAGATATTATGCTATTATTTATAATTAAACAGTATATTTATATATATCTACTGGCCAGAAAATTCGAGAAATCTTGTTAGATAAGTATGCATCCTCCGGCAGGATTCGAATCTGCGACTTCTATAGACCTAGAGGAAGCCATCAATTGATCTGACGTGTCTTAACCATTCGAGATCGAAAGTAAATTAAAGCCATATTAAGCCACAAATTACTGATTTTTTCTGATATTCGTACCTGCTCTGTTTTGGTATCGTAATGCAAACAAAGACAATTTTATTTTACGAAATGTTATGGAATATTACGAAAGGGAATTAACTGACATATTTTTAGTTTATTTGTTTGAACATTGTTTTCAATGGATACTCGTATTTGAGTAGATAAAAAAGTTATGAAGTAATTTGACATACTGTTAATTCTCAAATTAATCCCCATCGCCTTTAACCTGCCTTTATCAATCTGTCTTTAACTGTACAATGACTTGGCCGTAAAACTCATAGTCTTTTAAACGTAAAGAAGTCGGTGAGTGCCTGTGGCAAGTGTGTCTCTGAAGGTGTTTATCCAGCGCAAGGTCTGGGGAGTAAGGTTGTTGCCACAGTCTCCTAGGCGCTGTTTGGTATTCCTGGCCACCGTAGCCACATTAAGCCTAGAAATGTCTTTTAATTTGTAATTAAAGACAGAAAAGAGGGTTTATTGTTCCACTGGGCTTCCTACTTAACACAATACGTAGAAATTTCGAGTAATAGCTTAAAACAGGTGTGGTCATTTTTCATAATAAATTTTTACAATTAATTATTAGTTATTTTCTGACCGAAAACGAATAAAAAGCACCAAACAAAAAAGAATGTTCACTGTGTAATGTCTGATCCATTTGATTCAAATTCCACGGTGGCTCAGGCAAAGTAAGGTTGTTGTAGAAAATAATTAAGGATTTATACATATTTCAATGGATTTGTGAGTGCTGGGAAGCATTCGTCTGCGATAATAAATATTCTACATCCTTGTGTAAATTAATTGCAACTACTTCTTTAGTTTCCTTTCTTTCACTGTACGGTCAGTTTTAGATTCACTGGATTAACATTATTTTTTCCTCAGATTAAATAATTTACAGTGTTGTACAGCAATATGAATCTATTTTCTAGGTGTATGATGAAATATGTTTGGCCTTGAAAAATATTGCGTCACCTATGATTTCTTCAGACTTTTATCATGCCCATTATTGTTTCGAATGTCTACGGCCATTGTCTACGATGTACGTTACTCCAAGCAAGCGTTCGAAATTGTAACGCTGTAGGAACACACTGGCAAGCCTTACAGAGAGATCGCAGATATTAGTGAATGCCTTTCAACTGGCAGTTGTGTCATCAAGGCAAAGAAAAAAACTGGATCCATTATTCCAAAAAGTAAAAGAAAATGTAGTCGGTAAAGAAAAACGCCAAGAGACGACGTATACGTGGTCAGGGTATGTGTGAAAGATTCTAGAAATTTATTTGTTTTGTTTCAATTAATTTGAACAGAGATGTATAATATGTATAATACCGTTGTTCCTTCTCACCTCAGTAAAGTAACTGAACTGGAAGCTCCGAATCTTTTACCAGTTTTTAATCACCATTTACAAAACGTCTTTGCTGAGGAGTGTTTCCCCGTCGATAAGAGATTAAAAAAAAGAGAGATGCCCATAATTGATGGTCGGATATTTTGGCCAGAATTTCTCAAGAGAAATCAAATCAAATGATTCTTTTCGACCATTCGATGAATTGAAGGATCAATATGGACGACAATCTGAAAGCCTCAAATTTCATTTCATGAATCCACACCAATCTCACCAAAATTAAAAGACGGCGAAGAGCATTTGTTACAGAAAGAACAAGAATTACAAGAATTTCTAAATTCACTTTTTCTCTCCCAGTTCAGTCCCATCGTCAGTCGTGTCGACATTTTTCGTTTTTTTCTTTTTTTACAAAAACAAGCGCGAGTAAGAACGTACATAAACAATAGAGACAACGATAGTTGTCTCAACTACCTAGATAGCAAAAATGTTGCTATATCTATTGGCAGTTTCGAACGACACAGCTGTAGGGTGTAGGAAAATGGTATTCGTATGCTTATCATACTAATACTCTTAGAGGACGTATGCATTTGCTTAACCATCGCATCGTTACATATCGATCATCGAATTTAAGCAACGTCGAACCTAATCAGTACCTGGATGAGTGACCGCTTGGAGATGCCGCTTGGTACTCTTTTAGTATGTGTGAATGTGCAGGTGGTACCGGCCCGGGATTGTTAGTCGACAAACTGATTTCCAATACACTTGGGAAACGTATGAATCTATTTCTTCTTCCCGACACCAGCTTATCAGTTAATTAATTATCAGTATCATTAACCATTATTATATAAAAATAACATCTTACAGTCTAAAAATATTTTCTGGCTTTGAATGACCTGTCATGGTTTGATAACCCGTAGAAAACGAATCAATCAAGCAATGAAATACTGATTAGCTGCGCAACATGTCTTTTCGATTTATTTACATCCTCTGGAATACAAATATTTAGATACTACCGTTGCCACATAGTGAGTGATTCGTTTTGATATTAATTGTAATACAGAATTGACCCCCCTCTTTATAATCACAATTTTTTTTATCAAATTCTGGTTGTTATGAATCTACCATTTCTTCAAACAGGTATTGGTTAAGTATCTTCAAAAAATATTCTTACAATCTAAAAATATTTTCTGGCTTTAATTAACCTGCAAAGCATTGATAAGCTGTAAAAGGTAAATTAACCAATTAATCGCTACATATCTTGACGAAATTGCCTCATTGCTACGCCACGTCTTTTTACGTAGAAGATGAGTGAACATTTTGGCAAATATCGAATCTGACCATGGCTTGATGTTATCGGACTGGAAACGAACCTAGCGCCCGTTACTTAAATAACCTTAGGACAGGTTGACCTTGCTTGTGAAAAATTGTAGACTGAATAGTTTGAAAGCCATTGATTGTTATGCTAAGTCAAAATCGCAAGTCATCTTGACCGAGGGTTTGGGCGGATTAGCCTTGTTCAAACTACTGCTGATGCAGGATTAAGCGCTCTCTTTCTGTAACAAATGCTCTTTCAATATGGTTGCAGTATAAATCATGGGTGAGCTATGTGGGTGATGAACAAAAGTAATTGTGTCTGCGCAAATGTCTGCGAAAGGGATTGGCTAGCCACCGTACCAGATTTGTGTGCTCAAAAAGGGCCTGCCGGTCATTACACACACACACACACACACACACACACACATACACACACACACACACACACACACACACACACACACACACTTATATATAGATAAAGGTATTAAACCGTACCTTACCTCCAGTTATGTGTTAAATAACAGAATAGATTGGGTTCTATAGCTTTGGCTTGCAACCAGTCTACCGCAGCAGATAGTGGCAACCTGTTGTGAGATAACTGAAAGCTTGAGGTCTATTGTCTGCTTCATTTGTAGCATTTATATGCACCGATGAGTGTATCAATAGTTCCGAAAAGTTTGGATGGTTCTGCACAAGCTTTCACCAAATCACTTGTGTGGGTCTTCTGATGGTTTATCTTGGTTTCATAACTGAAACAATTAGGCTGTCAGATCCTCGAATCAGACGGAAGACTCGAGTATATATATAGTTATTCAGGAAAAAGGTTTTGTAAAATAATAATAATGAAAGACACGCCAAGAGACAGAAGCAACTAATCAGTTAATTGCCGTACGTAAGACACGTTCTGGTGATCCTATTTCGATAGAGACGTAACTGACTGGGCATGAAATTCTCCTGAAGCAAGATTAATTGCTTTTTACTGCAGCCTGTTTGCCAACCAAGACTATAGAACACAATCTCTCCTACTATTTAACCTATACCTTGAGGGAGAAGCGATGCCTTTTCCAAATGTATTTGTGCATAGGGTAATGCAACAAATTCAACTAGAATTTGAACACGGCTCTCTAGTTTTTCCTTCCGAAATAATATCCACTACACCAAGACGCACATTCTGGATGAGAAAATGTTTAAATTTGATTATTTGAAGGCTGTTCAATGTTTATGCACTGAACATTAGCATCATGTATTGCACGACAAACATCGAAACTGTACTCTACTTCTTGCTACCCTCAAATCAATTGATCTGTGGGTATGGACTTAGTAGCTTTAACAATTCGATGTCTCAAATATCCAAAAGTAGCAGGTATAAAGGAAACAAACACTATTTTCTTGATATATCCTGACAGATGTATATCGCATGGGGTGGGGTGGAGATCATCTGAACTAAAAGGCCAGATTCTCTAGTCTACAAATTTTAATAAAAAATTATAATAATTCAAATTTATACGAAATCTGAAAGATAATAAAAACAGGCAGTTGAACGATACTAAAAAAAAGTTTATCAAATTTTAACAACTTAGAAGCTTTTTTTTCTCTAGTAATGTGTCGAATATATTTCTGTCTCCGTTTTTATTAAATTATGTATGTAGGTATTTTCAAAGATGTTTGGTAGAATAATATCCACATTTCCTATGTCTCAAATTTTGTATATATATATATATACGAAATGAATTGTTTGAACCTTATTTTTTATCGATACTCGTATTTAAGTAGATATTATGTTTTTAATTAAACAGTATTATATATTTATTTCTACCGGCCTGATTATTTACGATAAATTTTTATTACGAAAATGTGTGCCATTCGGCAGGATTCGAACCTGCGACCCCTATCAATAGGGGAAGCTACCATTTGATCTGGTAACGTCTTAGACCCCTCGACCACGAATAGCCTTCCAGTCTAAACGAGGTTTTTATCAAGCCTATATAACACAATTTTCAATCCATCGTAAACAAACATATCTGCTCTGAAATGCATCGTAATGTCAACAAATGTAAACATGTTACGTAAATCAACGAATTTTAACGGAACCAGGTTATAAGCAACCGACAATTTGAAATGATTTGTTTGAACATTATTTTTTTTATCGATACTCGTATTTAAGTAGATATTCTGTTTTTAATGAAACAGTATTAAATATTTATTTCTACCGACCTGATTATTTACGATAATTTTTTTATAAATTTTTTTTCGTAATAAAAATTTATCGGAAATAATCAGGCCGGTCGAAATAAATATATAATACTGTTTCATGAAAAACAGAATATCTACTTAAATACGAATATCGATAAAAAATAATGTTCAAACAATTCATTTCAAATTGTCGGTTGCTTATAACCAAGTTTCGTTAAAATTTGTTGATTTCCGTAAAATATATATATATATATATATATATATATATATATATATATATATATATATAACACATGACTCAAAAAGTCCTGGGCCTGACAAAAGGATGGCACCATTAATAAAAAAATCCATATAATTTTTATGAAGTACTAAGTTTTAAATGGCACGTGACAACATTTGGGCCTAATCGGATTATTTTTAAATCACAGTTATTTAAATGAAGCTACTGTTGAAAATTTTCAAAACAATGTACAAATTTGAATTTCGTGTGTTGATTAGTCTTGCTTTCTGAAGAAAGCCATTGCTTACTGCTCAAGCAAAGCAATGGCTTCATAAGTGTTATTTGGACTCTGCTCTGTCGGAAACAACGGTTATGAGGTGGTATGCTGACTTTAATCGTGGTTGTACACACACAAATGATGCTGAATGCTCAGGTCGCGCCAAATCGGCAGGTGCCCCGGAAAACATCAAAATATCCACAAACGCGTTTGGCCGATCGTAAATTGAAGATAGCAAAGGTGTTGAACAGATCACATTTTTCATTGAGAAAGCTGTGTTCAAAGTGGGTTTGCTCCCAGTGGATCAAAAATAACAACGCGCCGACGATTCAGAGCGTTGTTTGCATCTGTTTCAATCCAACTAGAAAGCGTTTTTGCATAAATATATGACAATAGACAAAACATGAATCGACAACTTCACTCCGAAGTGAAATCATTTGTCAGCCGAGTGTGCAGCAGCAGATGGAAACCATCCAAAGCGAACATCAGCAAGCAAGGTTTTGACTTTCGTGTTTTGGGATGCGTAAGGCATTTTGTTCATTGATTACCTAGAGAAAAAAAGAACCATTTTTAGCGAATATTATATAGCATTACTGGAATTAAGCATGAAAACTTTTAAATCTAAGCAAAAGTTAAAAGAAAGAAAAAATGGCTTACATTTTAACAATATTTTAAAACAGGATTCCATATTGTTTCTGTCGGTGGTTGAAGAAAATATTTTAACTTTTAGACCTAGGGAAGTGAGAGTCAAATAGACAGTGTGACCAGTTCACTAGAATACAGCTAGCCAGCTTAAGAAAGAAAGAAAGAAAGAAAGAAAGAAAGAAAGAAAGAAAGAAAGAAAGAAAGGGACTGACGTCGTATGGATCTACCCCCAGCGACTACTGACTGTTTGCAGACATCAAAAGAATGCTTCAGGTAAAGAGATTAGGCTCCAATGAAGAAGTGAATATCGGAAACTGAGGAAAAGTCATTGAATAGTTAGAGAAACTTTGGAATCAGTGTCTTACCCTAAAAGAAGACTATGTTGATGAATAAAGTCGAATTTTGCCTAAAAGTTCTTATCTTATTAGTTAAGGCCGTAATTTATAAAGTGATGTGTTATATAAAACTTAGTTATTGTTGCATTAATAATATTGAAAAAACAATTAAATTACATCACAATAAAATATTGAAATTATATAATAATAATAGTAATTCTACAAATGTTAATAATTTGCCCCATATTAGAAACTTATGCAATTGCAAAAATCCTAACTAATCCCCTGTGTTTAAGGTACATAAAAATATATATATAATTTATAATTTATTTATATATATATATATATATATATATATATATATATATATATATATATATAATTTATAATTTATTTATATATAATACATATATTTAAAATATATATAAAGAATTAGGTTTACATAGAAAGCCTAATTCTTTAATATATTTACAATCACTGTAGTTTCATGACTTTGATTTAATAATATGTGACATATTATTAAATCAAAGACATGAAACTACAGTGGCTGTAAATATATTAAAGAATTAGGCTTACTATCTGCTAGTATTGGTAAATCTAATGTATGAAACAATAGCAATTGTAAAAAAAATTATAGTGTAAACATTATTATCTTGATAATTTACTTTAACTATATGATTTCTCTTCTTATGTTATATCTTTATTTTCTATTACAAATTGTGATCTATTTTTTGTTTAAAAAAAGTATTTTTATTGCATTCAATAACCACTGTTAGTAGTTTTATCCATGTACTTGCTTATATTTATATTTACCTTTCTTATTTATTTGTTATTGTTTATTATTTATTATTATTTATTACTTCTATCTTTTATTTTTTTTATTTATTATTTTATAATTTTTTATTATTCTACTTAATATTTTTATTATTTTGTTATATATATTATATTTATTATTCTTATTATGATTATATATATCATTTATTTTATTTTATTTATCTATATTATTTTATTTTATTTTATTTTATTTTAATTGTAATATAATTTTAATTTTTTTTAATTGAATTTTTTATTTTAATTTTAAATTTTAAATTTATTATTTTTATCTTTTCAATTTATTTTACAAGGTCTAATGAATTTATATCTTTTTGTTATGCTTTTTAAATATCTTTTATTTTACATTTTCTGTTTGTGTATCAGATTTTATCTTTTTTAAAAAATGCCAAAATATTTAACTTGAAACAATGTAACCGATGTCTATATCTGTTTGAAATTAACTTTCTGTCAAAATTTAAAATTTCTCTCTCTTAGCCGTTTCTATTGTCTATCTTCTTTTTTTGCACTCTACATTTTCCCACGTTTTTACTCTTTATTTTACTCTTCACTCTCTACTCCTTCTGTATATTTCCTTTTCTTCTTTTTTCCTTTTCTTTACAGAAGTACAATTCATATGTTTTTAAAAATGCTAACAGATTTGAGCCGAGACACCGTGCAACTGATGTCAATATCTGTCTGCAATTCACTTCCGGCCAAAATTTTAAATTTCTCTCTCTTAACCGTTTCCATTAGCTCTTTCCTCTCTACATTTTTTCACTTATTTTCCTCTTCACTTACTATTTCTTCTGTATCTTTCCCTTTTCTTATTTCTTTTCCTTTTCTTGATTTCTCATCTTATTTTCCGATCTTCAATTCCCTATTTTTTCAGCCCTTTTTAATATCTTTTTACCTCGTACGAAAAAATTTAAATAAAACAAATTAAATTAAAAAAAAACATAAAAGAAAGTGGTGTTTTAAGTATTTTTTAACAAAACGTTTATTACCATTATTAACTACTTGATGAGACATTCTTCTTTTAATATTGAAACAAATTGTACAATTTTCTAGTAGTTTGTTTTTTGCACATGTTGTAAAGTAATAATTATATATGATGCGTAAACGGAATATATATATATATATATATATATATATATATATATATATATATATATATATATATATATTTCGTTTACGCATCAGCTGGTTTGGAATTCAAGAAGTGTTTACTGAAAAATAACCTTTCTTGCAGAAATTGAATCTCTACCTCTTTTTCAACACGGAAATTACATCACTCATTTAGCCGGTAGCCCCAAGCAAATAGGTCATGATACTCAGTTTTCCTCTAAAAATAACGCTTATATTAAGAGCATATAATATCGGATTAAAATCTATCATATATATATATATATATATATATATATATATATATATATATATATACGCATGAAGGAATTACGATTATTTGAACATGCTCATAAAGTTAGATTAATAATTCCATAGATAAGCTAAAAATCAGCTAAAATAAAACTTTACTGATAGAAACTTGGATACTTATGTATAATGATCGATCGATATACTGATAAAATCATATATCACTCTGAGATCATGCACAATCCAGAAATTCTATAAGGAAAATGGCAAAGCCAGGTCCATAAATCATTGTAATAATGTGTTTTATATCATTTCAAGCATCCGCAGAGAACATTAATGGGAAAAATACCACCAAAAAAAAAAGAAAGAAAAGAAAAACGAAAAAAAATAGCATGTATTAAAAATGTCCAATGCTGCCAACCCACGTTTCTACTGAGTACACAAGCGTCTCAAAATATAAGACCTGATTTTTTTTGCATTTGCAGACTTCGCCTCGAAAGTAGTTGCTCTTACGTCACCTTATAAAACAGTATTGAACATTCTGCAAGTTCATTCCCCTGCCATAAACAAACACAATCATATGAATTTAAAAAATGTTTGAGGACAGATGCATTGAGTAAGAAACGATTGCCATGTGGTTTAATCAGAACATTTCTAAATATTATATCTGTCTATATTTCTGAAATGAGTTAGTATTTACAGTATTTACATTATTCGGACTATTAAGGACACGTAGCCCAGTGGGTATAGACGTTGGTTAGTTCCTGTGACTTGACCCAAAGAGTCGTGTTCAATACCAGACTACAGCAGTGGTGTGAACAAGTAACTTTCAGGGTAGAGTGAGATAACTCATGACTTCTAATCGAGGCATTACTACACAAGAAAAGAGAATGATATACCCCAGTGATTGTAATAAAGTGTTCGGTTTGAAATTGAAGAAGGCCGGAGCGTACAACGGCCGAAACCTTGTACAAATGGCAACAAAGATGCTAAAAATAACTTTATTAACAGGATGTGCGGTTTGGTGCGGTGTATACCGGTTCGGAGCGAGAAGTCAGAGAGCTGAGTTCGAATTTTAGTTAAGTTCCTTGCATTCACTTACGCGCAAATACCCTTAGAAAAAGTATTATTCTGTCCCTTCTCCCTCCAGCCATGGGTTAAACAGAATGACAAATTGCGTTCTACAGCCTTAGTTGGCAGCCAGTGTAACGCAGATAATCATTGCAACTTACTGCGGAAAAATCTTCTGTCCGTTCAGTCATTTCTCTTTCAAGACATGATCGCCCAAGCGTGTATCACATATGCAACTTAACTGACTGATTGATATTAAGTAGATGTTTATGAAATTCTGCTGATGACAATACTGTCAATAATCATAGGGTCCTTAGGTAGGACTCGTTTGAAATTTCGAGGTGCAAAATTTAAAAAGCCCTAGAAATAACTAAAATTTCTGAATTTTTTCTGGTTAATTTTAATCTCTAGTCTTTAGTTCCATTGAAGGTTCTATTAAACTATTCCACATTAAATGGGCCAAGAGCCACTCACGGTAGGTAATTCTTAAAGGGCGTAGAAGCGTCAAAGGAGGTGGTCAAATGTGAATATGTAGGCTAGATAATGTTTGATCCAAGACTTAATGAAGGTAATATCGCAGTGCTTGAGGAATCCTTCTCTTGGAAGTCTGTTTTACAAAGTAAGAGTTAAGATATCTGAATAGAACTTATTCCTTGCTAATAGTGTACAAGAGAATGATGAATAATCGGCTCCGTATATATAATCTGAAAAATCTTTTTTTTTTTAATCATATCACCCCGAGCAAGGCGGTAACGCCACTGATGTGCAGGGAGCTACGTACAAGTGAAAAAATTGGAAAAGAGAGAGCCGGAAACCACATCCTAAACAGGGAACAACAGATGAGCCTCTTCACTTGTTCAATAAACGTGGGTGGAGAGCTGTAAATATCAGAAGCTATTTTGTCCATTTGAAGCTATTATGGAAATCACATAAAGCAAAAATCTCGAATTTGCTTTGAAAAATAATTCCTCAAATTTCAAATTGTTAATTTAGACGTCAAAACAGATTCTTAGGTAGCTTCCACTTGTTTTATTAAAGTTATTGCATTTATTATAAAAACTACAGTCTCATGTTGATTATAATAAAACGAGATTAAAACGAGATTAAAACGAGATTAAAGCCTTAGTTAATTTCTTTTCATATATTGACGTTTCAGATGTTTGTTTTTGTGCTGTTTTGATTACAAATAAAGGCGTTTTTCCGTGTCTTCAATGTTGAGCCTGGCTGAAAATTTGAAATTTGAGTGGGCGTATTTCTATTTAAAAATAAATCTTTCAACTCTTAAATATGGTGTGATTGACAGTGGGAGAGAAATGGTTAATATAAAGAACCTCTCTTATAAAGAGATATTTCCGTTAATGGGGTTTATGTAAGATTTTTGTTTTCAACCATGTATTTTTTTTAAATGCTTCTTATATAATTGTGTGTATATATATATATATATATATATATATATATATATATGAGTGAATTGCAGACCAGTAAAAACTAAGAGAATAATCCTAAACATTTTATACAATTAATAAAAAATAATAATTAGATGAAATTAGGGATCTATGGATATAATCTAGAAAATTATATAATATTGAGAAGAAAATTGTACACATGGTTAGACGGTCATGAATCGAGATCTATTTTGATGAAGCAAATTTACTTAATCTCATTCAAACCGTTGGAATATATATATATATATATATATATATATATATATATATATATATATCATTTGAAAGTGAGTCATATTACGCAACCCAGGTTTCTACCATCTGCTGGTGTTCTCATGCGATATACAACAACTAACTCTTCCGTTATTTTAAGAAGGCACACATCTCGAGGATTTTTTTATGAACACGCCATTTTCAAAATTAGAAGTTGTAACGTTTTCATATATAATAATAATAATAAAATAATGTGTGTGTGCATGTGTATGTGTATGTGTTTTCGTACATGCTTGGTAGAATAATATCGACACGTTCTTTCGTTTCCAGAATTCTTAGTTTGCATTGCTGTGAAAATACACTATATATATATACTGTTGCTATTATTATTATTACTTGCTTCTTGTATGATTTATTAAGTGTCCATGATTGTATTTGTGTCGCTACACGTGTTGCTATGTTAAAGTTGACTCTCTTCAGACGAATATACTTGTGACTTCACACATCGAGATCCGTTTGCTTTTCTGATGGTCAAGTTATCGTGTATAAATAGATAAGTTTAGTGGTGTGCAGGTTAGAAAGTTCATATATGCGCGTGCGTGTTGGGTGTTTTTCAGACTCGCACGTTCAATTTCTCCTGTCACCTTTGTTGGCTATAACATTCTTTTCACTGACTTGCGAAATTTGATTTCATTTTTTGCTTCAAAATTGTGTTCAACAATTTTGATTCGATTTTACTCTACTGATCATCTAGTTATTTTTAATGTTTTTGGATACTATTTTAATTTAGTGTGTGTGTGTGTGGTTGTGTGTGTTTGTGTGTGTGAGTGCGTGTTTTCATCGCGTTTAAATTTTGTGCGTCTTTGTGTGTGTCTTAGGTTTTTTTCTGTTTTGTTTTGTTGAAGGAAAGCTTGCATTTTTTTAATAAATATTTCTTCTTGCATCGTGAATGTGTCATAATCTGCATTTCCGTAGATAGGCATTACATTAAATTTGCCTCCACTGCACTCATGTAAACGTTGGTAGACATAACATTTTTCTGTTATTTGATAGTTTAATATTGCTTCTGTGCAGGACTAGTCTTTTATTCAGGCCATGTGTAGCCTCTATGTATATTTTTGCACATTCATCGTATTTTAGAGCATAAATTACTTTTTTAGAGTTGCACCTCAGATCATTTTTTATTTCGAATGTCGATATGTTTCCGAACGTGAAGTGTTTTCCTTCCATTATTATGTTGCGTACCCTACATCTTTTTGTTGCATTTTGTGACCCCCTGTGTTGAACAAATTTTGAACAAATTTTGATGAGGTTAGGATGTTTTTTTTTTAATTTTAGGGTTGGCGTTTGTTTTTAATTATTTTATTTGTCTTTAATATTTCCTTTATTTTATTATTTTTGTTGAGTAATTCTATATATGTTTTAATCTTTGTAAATAATTCTGGGTTGCTTTTGTTGTGTATATTCGCCCTACGTCAGGTTGGTTGAAATAGTGAGGCAAAGGAGGCACAGTGTGTTGATGTTGATGGCTGAGACGAATGATTCTTTATGCCGGTTAAAGGAGAGCACTCTCGTTTTCGAGGTATTAATATTTACAAGCCATCTCTAGCTTTAATAAACCACTGGTTCAAGAGCAGCAGCCAGATTTATTTTGTCAGCCCTGTCAGATTTCCTATTGAGTACGGAAGTAACTATGGATGTTCGTCTGCTTAGATACCTACTTAGGAACTGATGACATTGATGAAGATCAGAAACAGCGTAGGACCTACGATAGAGCCTTGAGGGTCAACTACGTTTTTGTGAAAGGATCTGGATATTTGTTTGTTCATAATAACTCTCGTTTCATGATAGGAAGGATTGAATTAAATCATAGAGTTCTTCAGAAATACTCCAGAAATGCCGTAGCTCAAGAGCTTGAACCGAAGGCCAGCATGTCAAAATCCTGTCAAATGTTTTAGAGTTATCTCGAGCAGTAGCAACAGCTTTGCCCGTAGCTCAAGAGCTTGAACCGAAGGCCAGCATGTCAAAATCCTGTCAAATGTTTTAGAGTTATCTCCAGCAGTAGCAACAGCTTTGCCCGTAGCTCAAGAGCTTGAACCGAAGGCCAGCATGTCAAAATCCTGTCAAATGTTTTAGAGTTATCTCGAGCAGTAGCAACAGCTTTGCTATTATTATCAAGAGGATCGTATACATATTCAATAATGGCCGTTAGCACGCGGAATCCCTACTATTTGATTAGAGCCACGTATATTTTGTTAGTTACAAGGCTCAGAAGAGTGAAAAACTACAGATGAGGATTTTCAACAAGCAGGAAAGCAGAAAGGCATTAGTTGTAGAGTTTGGAGATAACTGAAGACAGCTCATTAACACATTTTGGGAAAATGACTGGGATACCATTACCTCTGCTTGACTTACTAATTTTGAAATGATTCCTGAGACCAGAGACGGGTTTATGCATATATCACTCAACTGAGCCTCTGCTCGTGGTGGGAAATCAGGCCTGTGTCCTCCAGATGAGTCAAGTGTAGAGTTGGGAGAGAATATGCGATCAAAGCATTCAGTCTTGTCTGCTGTAGCTATAAGTACGAGTGTTGCAGTAAAATCCGACACTTGACAAAAAGAAAACAAAATAGGCAATAAAAACAAAAGTTGTATTTGCAGAGACCCGACAGTTTATTTAGTAACAGTTAATTACATACTACATTATTTTCCAATGTAACCGCTGCCGGCGGCGACGACCATCTGAAGGCGGGAGCGAAATGAATCCCACGCTTTGGCGACTATTTCCTTGTACATAGCGGCGAACGCCTCCACGATGGCAACTTTAAGAGAGCCGACCGTGTTGTGGGCGTGCTTATTGGTCTTGGCCTCAATCACGCTCCAAAGGAAATAGTCAAGGGTGTTGCAGCCGAGTCAGGATGGTGGTCGCAAGTTCGGCAACCAGTAGTGAGGAACATTGTTGAGCAAGCCATGCCTGTGTCAACTTTGCCTAGTGTACTGGAAAGATGTAGCGACGTCCATTGGAGATCTCGTGCATCCAGGGCTTCACCACGCTCCTCAGTACCTCATTTCGAAAGAACGGAGGCATGATGTCCCCCTCGCTGGAGATGACGCCAAGGAACCATGACGGAGGAGAGAAACATCGCATGCTTCACGACGGGAACCTCGTCGATGTCTTTGCAGATTCACCTGTCGTTTTATCTGTTGCTCGTCTGGTCCTGGACGAAATTCATTTCATCAGAGAACAACCCCAGTATTCGTTCAAAAGGGCCTGAGAGTCACCGCTGAAATCTACCATTATTCATTCATTAGTGGGTTTACGGCCATATCATGTTGAATACACCGATTCTCGCTCGATCACCGACGTTAAGCAATGTTGAGCCTGGTCAGTACTTAGATGGGTGGCCGTTTGAGAATACCAGGTGCTGTAAGCGTTTAGTGACGATGTGCGTTGTGGTGCAGTGGATATCGGCTCGGAAAGAGAAATCGGTGAGCCGAGTTCGAATTTCTGTTGAATACCCTGCATTCACTTAAGTACTTGTACCCTTGGGAAAGGTATTAATCCGTCCCTTCCCTCCAGTTATGGGTTAAATAAGAGGGTAGGACTTGGGGACCCTGCCCTTAAAAACAAATAACAATGAATCTTGATACTCGAAAAGAAAAAAAGTATTACTAGACACAAAACTAATATAAAAAAACAAAAAAAAACAACAATAAATTGTTGAAATAATAAAGTTATTACCAGCAATAAATAAATAAAATTTAGTTGGTAATAAATAACCCGCCGAGGTTGATATGCCATAAAACCAACCAACCAACCAACCAATCAACCAACCAACCTCATTTATTAGTTTCAGTTTTCGATTTTTAAGTATCGTAATAAAAATTTGAGTGGATGAGAAGAGTTGTGGGAAAACTTGCGTTCAATTGATATTGGGTTCTGCTTGATTATAGATGGCGGGTGATTGGAAGGACTATGTATATGCAATAGTTTATCGTTGGATTTTCTGTATGGTTTATATGTATCTTTTCTCAGGTTGGAAGTAACATCTAGAAAATTTACTTCGTTTAGGTTAGGTTTTATGTCTATATCGAATCCGTTGTTTTTGAAAATATTTATAATTGTTTTTCTAGTACTTTCTATGTGCTGTTATTATAGTTTCTTAAAATTATAAGACCGTCCTTCCTGTAGAGTCCTGTATCACTTCTGTCGATTATTTTGCTTAGTTCGTGTAGTAAATATTTGCCTATGATTTCGCAGGTCTCTGCACCGTCAAAGCTTCCTCATTGTAGTGTCAAATATCCCTTATTTCTTTATTCATACGTTTTCATTGTCGAATAATAGGGATTTACGAGAGAATTTAATGATATCGACTTCGTTTGGGTTTATTTTTGTTTGTTTCTGGGCCAAGGTGATGGCCTTATCTAACATGGGTTCAGTTATATACAGGTAAAATTCTTTTATTCTAATTATAAAAATTGGCAACAATGTTTCTGATAGTGATGAACCAGTTTGTAATTGTTTTTGTGTTTTTCAACTGGTTTACACCTACCTACTTCGTTAGTTTAGAATTAATTCTTTCTAGTTTTGTTTTACTTATTTTACAAAATTTACTTTTGGTTGGGTTTATGAGTCTACATGCTGTGTCAGTTTTTAAATATTCTTTATGGTCTTAGTGTGATAAATGCTTGCGCTTAACCGATGCAACTAATTCGGTCGTCTAAGTCTAATTTTTGGGCCTTTTGCTTTAGCTTCCTTTTGTTATCTCGTTTTCTATTATTTTAGGTGCATTTTATATGTTTTTGTTATGTTGTCCTTAGTAATTTGTCCATTGCATTCTGAGGTAGACTGGTTGCCAGCCTAGGCTATAGAAACCAATCTGTCCTGTTATTTAACCCATAACTGGACTTAGTTCATATAAATTTCTAGTTTTTTTTATAAATACATTTTTATAAATACATTTGTTGAACTGTTTATTTTAGTTATATCTTCGTCTTGTTTCTTTTAAAAAAAAAAGTCTTGTTTTTATGGAGTTTTATGTTTCTTGTGAGTTTAGTTATGTCTTTCGCAAAGTCGTTTAATTTTTTCTGCTGCACCGGGTGGGGGGGGGGTTTGGTTTTAAGTCGTATTTTTCTTTGAGTTTAGTATTATGTGAAGGTCTTGGTTTAAAGAGAAATGGAACTTTCCATCTTTTTCGTTTTATGAAGCTTTCTATTTTTTCCAATTAATTAAGAAAAAAACAACACGTGTGGCCTGAAGATTGCATCTAACATAAAACAGTCTGTTTTCTCTAGTGTTATCTTCAATGTTCACTTTTATATTTACCTAAGCTCTTTCTCGGCTATTGAGCATTTTATTCTATAAATATCAGTCAGTTAGTCAGTTAAGTGCCATACGTGATACACGCTTGGGCGATCATGTCTCGAAAGCCACATGACTGATTGGGCAGAAAATTATTGCGCAGGAGGTTTCCATTGCATTCTGAGGTAGACTGGTTGCCAGCCAAGGCTATAGAAACCAATCTGTCCTGTTATTTAACCCATAACTGGATAGAAGAGACGGATTAATATCTTCCCCAAGGGTATTTGTGCGTGAGTAAATGCAAGGAATACAACTGGAATTCGAACTCGGCTCCCCGATTTCTCGTTCCGAGCCGTTATTCCCTGCACCACAACACACATCCGCAATAAATAATATAGCATACCTTAAAATTATATTTCTTCATATTTTGCTCCTGATAAACAGTAGAACACTTTCGCTACATTTATAACACATTATGGTCATAGAAAAATTTAACCTCGACTATTCCCTAAATTTTAGCTTATATATGAGGTGGGTATGTTTTTAGGGAGTAGTCGAGGCTAAATTTTTTTATGTCTATACTGTTGCTGTCTACGGCTATACCGTGTTCAATACACCGGTTCCCGTCCGATCACCGAAGTTAAGCAACGTCGATCCTGGTCAGTACTTAAATGGGTGACCATTTGGGAATACCAGGTGCTGTAAACATAAGGACAAAGAATGGTCCACCGGTCCTCCAGGTTTGGGGGTTGGGCGCAGGGCTAATAATCCTGCCCCGTAAAAACAGTTTGTTACAGAAACAGCAACAAAAAGTTGCTGCCCTATGCACCATCTAGGTGTGATGAATAAATTATGATGATGTTGATACAGTTGTTAAATAAAAAACTCGGAAAAATATCATCATTGAAAATTGCCAGTGAAATGGCCAAAAGCTCTTGGAAAGTCAAAGATTATGGAACAGTTTTACATTCCTTATCGCCAATAAAAAGAAACCATGTCAGAATCCTGAAACAAATTTGTGCGTTACAAAGAAATGTTGTAGAGTATTTACAGAAATAGTTTGAAATATTTTCTGTGCTTGAAAATGTTATGCATGCTACATGAAATTTTTCATAAGAGAAGTAGGATTGGGCACTTCGACGTAGTGTAATGGTTAACAAGCTTGTCTCGCTCGATCAATGACCAGTGATTTCGATTCTCATAGATGCCGCCATAAATTCCGACTTGTGTCACTTCTAAGCTACGCTTAAAAAATCTTTGAGCATTTAACGCAGTGTAATGGTTAACAAGCTTGTCTCGCTCGATCAATGACCATTGATTTCGATTCTCATAGATGCCGCCATAAATTCCGACTTGTGTCACTTCTAAGCTACGCTTAAAAAATCTTTGAGCATTTAACGCAGTGTAATGGTTAACAAGCTTGTCTCGCTCGATCAATGACCATTGATTTCGATTCTCATAGATGCCGCCATAAATTCCGACTTGTGTCACTTCTAAGCTACGCTTAAAAAATCTTTGAGCATTTAAAGCAGTGTAATGGTTAACAAGCTTGTCTCGCTCGATCAATGACCATTGATTTCGATTCTCATAGATGCCGCCATAAATTCCGACTTGTGTCACTTCTAAGCTACGCTTAAAAAATCTTTGAGCATTTAACGCAGTGTAATGGTTAACAAGCTTGTATCGCTAAATGAATTACGACTGAACAGTAAGTTGTTTCTTTACTGTGTGCTCCGTACATTTGGCCTTTTGCTACATTTAAACTATGCTTAGAAAATTATTAGGCATTCACCTTTGGTGTAATGGTTAACAAGCTGATCTCGCTAGAACAATTACGACTCAGCAGTGAATTCGATCCTCACTTCATTCTCCATATTTTCAGCCTTGTGCCACACCTGAGGTACGTTTAGAAAACCATTGAGCACACAACGTGGTGCCATGATAAGCCAAGTTGTCTCGCTAAATCAATTACGGCTGATCAATGAGTCCAATCCTCACTGGGTGTCCCACATTTTCGGCATTGTGCCATATTTAAATTACGCTTCGAATATCATTGAACAGTCGACGCGTTGTTATGGTTATTTGCAAACTTGTCTTGTTATTTTAATTATGACTGAGCAAAGACTTCGATCCTTACTGAGTGAATTATAATTTTGATCTTTTGCCACATCTAAGCTACGCGTAGACAGTCTTTCACCATTTAACGGAGTGTAATGTCTTGCTAGTTTGTTTCGCTAAATCAATTAGGACTGAGTAAAAAGTCAGAACTTCACTGGGCGTCCCCTACCTTTGGCCTTGTGCCACATCTAAGATACGATTAGAAAACTCACCATAAGTCAAACAGGATTTTTCAAGACTTTAGAAATTTAACATGTTTCTTTCCTTAGGGTATATAAATTGATATAAAATTGAGTACAGGAAGACAACATAGTAGAAAGTCCAAAACGTAAGGGAGTTATTCTATAACACTAAGGTTTTCCTCGAAGAATAGCCCCGTCGCAATTCTGTTTTGTACGCACTGTCATGTTCGACAGAAAGAAAGTAAAAATGAACGAAAGTGAGTAGTAGGGAAAGAATAAGAATAGGAGTTAAAAAAAAGAGAAAGTAAGCGGAAAGAAAGAAAGTAAAAACAGAATAAATGAGAGTAGGAGGGAAAGAAATAGAGTACGAGGGAAAAGAAAGAAAGTTAAAGGGAAAGAACAGAGAGTAGAAAAAAAAGAGAGTAAAAGGGAAAAGAAAAAAAGCAAGAGGGAAAGATAAAAGGAATCAAAAGAAAGTAGAAAGGAAAAAAGAGAGCGAGACAGAAAGAAAGTAAGAAAGAAAAAAGAAAGAAAGCAAAGAAGGGGAAAAAGAAAGTAAAAGGGAACGAAATAGAGTAGAAGAGAAAGAAAGCGAATGAGAAGGAAAGAAAGAAAGAAAAAGAGATAAATAAAGCAAAAGAGAACGAAAGGGACTAGAAGTGAAAGAAAGAGAGCAAGAAAGAAAGTAAGCAGGTGGGAAGGAAAGAAGGGAAGTAAAAGGAAACGAAAGAGTGTAGAAGGGAAAGAAAAAAGTAAGAGAGAAAAGAAAGAATGCAAGAGGGAAAGAAAGAAAGAAAGAAAAAATGGAGCTAAAGAGAGTAAGAAGGAAAGAAAGAAAACAAAAGTGAAAGAACGAAAGTAAAAGGGAACGAATGAGAGTAGAAGGAAAAGAATGCGAGTAAGAGGGAAAGAAAGAAAGTCTTAGAGAAAGAAAGTTTCTTTTTTACTTTCTTTTTTCTTTTTTCTTTTTTCTTTATTTTATTTTATTTTTTTTTTGCTGGATTACTAGCAGTATAGCCCGGCGTTGCTTGGGTGTAATGAAAGCTTTGAAACTAATCCATGGTCCTGGAGCTCAGACTCTTTGGACGTTGGCACGAAAACTAAAAAGCAATAATTAAAGCGAGACCCTAGACTGAAAGAAAAATGAATGGATGTAAGTCAAATTTTGATTTTCTCGTATCGATATCAAATACGTCTTTTCGTCGTAAACTGAATTTTGAAGGCTAAATAAGTCCTCTGAGTAAATGGTATCATGGCTGAGACTAAGAACTACAATTATACCTACTTAGAGCCAAACCCGAAGCAAAAACTAAAATAAAAGAGCTGAAAAAATAGAGACATACAGGCAGATAAACACACACACACACACACACACACACACACACACACACACACACACACACACACACACACACACACACAGAGAAACCTCGATTTTCTGCACTATTGTAAGAACTGCAACCTTGAAACTTCTGAATATCGTTTCTTATGTCTTTGTCTATGAGTGCATCAAATTTGATTAAAATCGGACCACTCCTTCTATAACCCGATTTTTTTGATTATCGATTTTCGTTATTTATCTGGGGTACCTCGACACAAAACCTAGCTAAGAACACTCGCAGACGCTTATAGTACAACTGTGTATTATTTTTAAGAAAATCAGTTCAGCCGTTTCGAAGTCTATAGGTAACGGACACACACACAGACGCACACACACACACACAGACAAAGTTCCAGTTATAAATAAGTTTAGATATCTGCCAGAAATTAAAACATAAGATTTTTAGTGAGAATAGAGATTCAGTATCTACTGCCATAGAAATAGATGATTTAACTGTCTCTTCTACTCTAATAGTTTCTTTTCTCGTACTTCCCGTTTGTGGAATTCCCTACGGTTTGCTTGCTTCCCTCATAGCTACAATATCCAAAAGTTTAAAATCCTTCGTTAATTGCTATCTTTTATCGACTTGATTCCCATCCATTTCTTCTCTTTTCTTCGACACGTCCTGTACCTTGTTTTTTCTCTCAGTGTCTTGGTCGTCCTGTCTTGCTTATGGTGGAATTATTAAAGAAATACCGGGAACGTTTGATTCTGGCGTCTATGACCAATATATTAAAATCGGTGGCATGACTTTCTAGCCGACCATCTGCGGTGTCTTAAATCTTTTCCATATTTCAAGTAATTTCCTTTCATGTGACATCATGTATATTTCAATGACCATTTTTTCTTTAATTAATTCTTTCTGTGCTTTTATAATTTCCTACGTTTTAATAATTAGTTTAATGATATATTCATGCTATTCTATAGGAAATGAATTCACGACATTAAAATCGTAATTTTCCTTGGGGGTTAATGTTAGTTAATTAATACGAAGGGAATTACAAGACGTGGATATGACAGCGATGTTGAAAGCGTAAAAGTGTTTTCTTTCAAATTTGTTGTCGATTAACTTGGGACAAATGAGTTTCTGATTATATATTTGTTTAATATTTTGTTTCAATTTTTATTAATACTATGTGCAAGATAATTTTTTACCTGAACAAAATAATTGAAAATTAATTTATAGACCGTGAATAGTAAAATCACCTTTTATTTTATTTTCCCCTGTTTTTGACATTAAAGTCGTCAAATTGTTGGGTTCCATATCAAAGCACACAGACACGCACACACAGACATATATATATATATATATATATATATATATATAAGTAGCAAAATCTATCTATCTATCTATCTATTTCTTTCTCTATCTCAGTGTGTTATATGTCTCTGTATTTCTCTTTGCACATATATCCCTATCAATCAGTGTGTTTCTATCCATTCATATGTATTTATGTATTTATGTACCAAGCGATCTCGTTCCCTCCCTATTCTTATATATATATATATATATATATATATATATATGAACTAAGCGATATTTATATTTATCTATTTTTCTATCTTTATTATTCTATCTATGGGCCAAGGTAAGCTATCTATCTATCTATCTATCTATCTATCTATCTATCTATCTATCTATCTATCTATCTATCTATCCTTTCTTGCATCTATATATTTTCAAGTTTAACTTCCTTTTTCATAATGTTCATAGCTAACTCTTTATTTTTAGATGTCTATCTCTCTTTATTCTTATCTATATCTGTTTTACTTATACTTTATTATCTATCTATCTATCTATCTATCTATCTATCTATCTATCTATCTATCTATGTGTATATCTATGTTTCTTCAAGTTTGTATTCATTTTTCTATATTATATTTATCTATCTATCAATATCTCTTCATGTCTCTCTGTCTTTATCACAGTCTGTCATATCTATCTATCTATCTATCTATCTATCTATCTATCTATCTATCTATGTCACTTTGTATATATATATATATATATATATATATATATATATATATATATATATATTCCGAATTACCATGAAATAACGCGTCTGTCTTAATTTTTCTTATATTTGCTCTATATGTATTTATATGCATATATGTTTAGAGCTCTCCGTAGAGAGTTATCCTACCATTATATGTAAAGGATACTCCTTTGGATTCTTCTATGTCCACAAGGCATGTTAATATATATATATATATATATATATGATTATATACATTATATATACATATATATATATATATATATATATATGTATATATAATGTATATAATCATACACACACACTCACTCTTTTACTTTATCTAAACGTTTGTTAAATTCTTTTGTAAATCAGACCAGTGCCTATAGATCACGTCTCGCAATAATCTTGATATCACCTAATTTTTAATGTCTTGTACGCATTTTTACATTTACTTTCTAAATCTCAGTTTATGAACCTGAAAGAAATACATTACATGCAAAGAAAAAAAGCTTGATGTTCTTTTAAATACAATGACACCAATCACTCTCGGTGCTCGTTCGCAAGAGCTGATGTTTAAATAAATGCGTGTGCCAAGTGGACCACTTCTAGTCGACACAACTAACCCTGTGAGATGAATGCTCATCTTCGTCCACATTCTCATCCCCATCTTGTTAACAACACCGAAGCTCAAGTTGTTGTTCTAGATATCACGAAAATGTTTGACAGGGTTTTGCATGCTGACCTTCTGTGCAAACTCCAAGGCTACGGTATTTCTAGGCACTTGTTTGATTTAATCCAATCATTCCTATCAAATCTCTAAATTAAGGTCGTTTTGAACGGGCAACCTTTTAGATCCTTTCATACGAACGCGGGCGTTTCTCAATGCTCTATCCTAAGTCCTACGCCTTTTCTGATCTTCATAAATAATCTTCCTTATGTTATCAGCCCCCAAGTAGGCATCTATGCATATGACACCACCATTTACTCCAGTCTCAGTAGTAAATCGGCTAAAGTTAACAAGGTAAACTTTTGAGAACTACCTTCAATCTGTGATAAAATGTGGTCGGAAATTTTGTAGAAATTTTAACGTCTCCAAAACAAAACTTCTCACCTTTAAGCACCATAGTTAAACTTGCCTACCGAACATTAGAATAGATGTTCCAGAGGGCAACACACTGCGTCTCATTGGTCTCACTCTCTCAATCGACCTGAAGTGGAACAACTGCATCTACTGCTAGGAATGTTTGATCACTGTATAGAGACAGAAAGTTATTTTCGTCAGAATCCATCTTGCACATTTATAAATCTATCGTTCGTCCGTGCATTGAATAATTTTGCAATATCTGGTCAGGTGCTCCCGCTATTCATCTCGAAGGTTCTCAACAAAACCAAAAGAAGGACCTGCAATGTAATCGATCCTGACTTGGCAACCAGCCTTCAGTCATTTTCTCACCGTCGTAATGTAAATAACACTCTCTCTTTTCTTGGCAACTGCTCTGACGAGCATTTTTCCCTGATGCATGCCTCAAAGCTACTAGATTAGTATCATGGCTCTACACTTTTACCGTCGAAATAGTTATATGTAACCGCCTTTTATATTCTAACAGTTTCTTTTCTCGCATTCCATCTGTGGAACTCTTTTCCATTTACTTGCTTCCCAGATAGCTACAATATCCCAACGTTAAATGCAACGTCAACTGCCATATTCGTCTTCTTGAATCCAACCCCCTGCGCGCCCGTGGCGGTTCTGTTTGCTTGAGTTGAAATGAATAAAATAATCCTTATCACTCATACTGATCATCACCATCCTCACCATCATGATACTCTTCCTCATTTTCATCATCATGATCATCAAGACCATTCTCATACACACCATGATCATCTTCACCATCATGATACTCTTCCCCATTTTCATCATTATCAACAAGATCATCCTCATACTGATCATCATCTTCACCATCATGATATTCTTCCACATTTTCATCATCATAATCATCAAGCTCATTCTCATTCTGATCGTCATCATCTTCACCATCATGATACTCTTCTTCATTTTCATCATCATGATCATCAAGATCATCCTCATACTGATCATCATCATCTTCACTATCATGATACTCTTCCCCATTTTTATCATCATAATCATCAAGCTCATTCTCATACTGATCATCATCTTCACCATCATGATATTCTTCCACATTTTCACCATCATAATCATCAAGCTCATTCTCATTCTGATCATCATCATCTTCAGCATCATGATACTCTTCCTCATTTTCATCATCATGATCATCAAGATCATCCTCATACTGATCATCAACATCTTCACCATCATGATACTCTTCCTCATTTTCATCATCATGATCAAGATCATCCTCATACTGATCGTCATCATCTTCACCATCATGATACTCTTCCTCATTTTCATCATCATAATCATCAAGCTCATTCTCATACTGATCATCATCATCTTCACCATCATGATACTCTTCTTCATTTTCATCATCATGATCATCAAGATCATCCTCATACTGATCATCATCATCTTCACTATCATGATACTCTTCCCCATTTTTATCATCATAATCATCAAGCTCATTCTCATACTGATCATCATCATCTTCACCATCATGATACTCTTCCCCATTTTTATCATCATAATCATCAAGCTCATTCTCATACTGATCATCATCATCTTCACTATCATGATAATCTTCCTCATTTTCATCATCATAATCATCAAGCTCATCCTCATACACACCATGTTCATCTTTACCATCATGATGCGCTTCCTCATTTTCATCACCATGATCAAGATCATCCTCATACTGATCGTCATCATCTTCACCATCATGATGCGCTTCCTCATTTTCATCACCATGATCTAGCTCATCCTCATACGCATCATCAACCTCATCATCGTCGTTATTCTAATTATCATCCTCACCCTGATATAGATCGCCCTCATGATCATTTTCCTATTCATTCTCCTCCTCCTCCTCCTCATCATCATCATCATTATCATCATCATAAATATCATCAATTATCATTCTCAAAATCATCCACAATCTCATCATCATGCTCATCCTTCATATGCACTGCCATAATGATCGTCTTTCCATTCATTCTCATCCTAATTTGCAAACATCATCAATCATCATATTTACCATCATCGACATCCTCTTAATCACTTTCATCCTCTTCATTTTCCTCATCGATATGATCATCATCTTTATCATCATTTTCTCATCCTACGCCAGCACCTACTCCTCATCATCATCATCAACCATATCTTCATTCTCATCGTTATTCACATCCTCGTCGTCGTCGTCACCTTCATCATCATCCTCCTATGCATCGCCATCTTATTTTTACTCCTCAACATCCTCGTCCTCATTCTTACCATCGAACCACACCCTCATAATTATCTTCAAATTTACCATCATTCTTATGCTACCATCTTAATTTTCAGCATCATTATTGTCCTCCTAAGAACGCTCCCCATCCTCCTCTTCACCCCCAAACATATCTTCATCCTCAGCATCGTATATATCCACATCATGATCATCTTCCTACTCATGATAATCCTCATTCTCAACATCATCATTCTCATCCTCATAAACATCATCAATCATCATCCTTATTATCAACCACATCCTCATAATCATCGTCATGCCCATCATCCTCTTTATACAAATCATTTTCATCATCTTTATTATCATGATCATTTCATGATCCTCCTCATCATCACCCATATTATCATTTTCATAATTATCCATATTTTCATCATCGTCATCATCG
>JBBBDQ010001204.1:3315000-3322500 GCA_037127315.1 Ascarosepion bandense
TTCATGTCTCTTTTCTCATTATGGGCCCTAGACTTTAATGTCTCTTTCTGATTTCTATTATAGGCCTCTTTTCGTTTCCATTGTTCAAGAAACTTCCACATTTCTCAAATATTCAAACCTTGATATTATCAGCAGCCAAGATTTCTGTCGCCTCATGTTTCTCCTTCATGTCAGGAGACTGTCATCTGTGAGGAGAATTTACTGTTCTATAGTAGGACCAATATTACAGAAGATTTTATTTCTAATGAACTATTCTTGTTACTTAATACTTTGCGCAGTTTTTCGAATGCATCTTCCACTATTCCAATAGAACTTCGATTGTATGTCGAAATATATATCTTAAAATACTCCTTAGATATATAAAAATATAACTGAGTGATTTCATTGTTTTCAGTTCTTAGAATACTTCCTGAGATCGTTTTTTACTGACAAAAAATACATAGTGTCTTCTTGCATGCGATGTTTATTTCTTTCTTTTCGCTTTCCTTTACTACATTCTGTAAGATTTCCTCTAGTTTTCTTTTTTCTGTTAGTTTTATTTTATTTTGTAAAAAGTGTGTCCGTCAATAACAAATCCTAGTCAGTCAGTTAATTTCTATATATGATACACTTTTTTCGTTAAGTCACTACACTTTTGCTTGCTTGCTTTGGTTTCTCATTTTCTTGTGTACTTTCTTACATTCTGTACCATAGCTTAGCATTGTTTACTGTCTTTTTTTTCATCATTTTACTAATAAACTTACAGTTATCGCTTTTTCTTATCGTTTCCCTTCATCTTATAACGGTTACTTGTTAAACAGAATTTCTGATAGTGTAGATAAAGCTACCTCTCCAAAGTTTTCTTTAAATAATTTTTGTGTTCGGCAATTTCAATGACCACCATATCAAGTAGACTCATCACACTAACGCCACTAAACATATTAACATGCAGCCTAAGAACTTCTCAACTGTTCAATCTTCATCTTTCAGTTGCATCTTTTTTTTAAAAGACAGAGTGAGGCTCAGTTGTGACTCTGTCTATGGACAGGTATGCAACTGAGAAAAATTATACTGGTCCCGGAGAACAGTGTCCCCGAGGCCGCGCCAACCCATTGCACCAGAAGAGTGGACCAGGTTCACGTCACCGAGGCCAGCGTGTACGGCGGTTGCGGGGACTGGGGAATTTGTTGTACCTTTGCCCGCTCATAAGCGTCCGGGCTCCACACATTAAAAAGTGACCACATCTCGCGACAGTGGGAGAGCAGGGTAAATATCCTCACTGAAATCGTAGACTTTCCCATGTGTTATTTCCTGATAACTCTGATGGATATGTTTCTCTACTTTATGTCTTCTTTACCTTCTCCCGAATTATGTTGTGCTCTGCAGCTCTGTCCTCAAGACAACTTCGACCAAACGCTAGTATTGATAGTTACCTCGTTACGCTCTCTCACTAGACAAGAACCACCTCCCATTAACTGAACATATTTCTTTTATCAATGCAGTGATTCGGATTATTTTGGTGATTTTCTCTTCATTTGCTCATTCAGATGATATGTTTTCTATGATGAAATATGTTTCAACTTTGAATTTCTATTCTCACTTAATTCATTTTATCTACTTTTAAAACCGTCAGTAGATATCAGTCAGTCATATCAAGTGTAATACGTGACACACGCTTAATCGACCATGCCTCTAAAGACAACAGGAAATCCGAACTCGGCTCTCCGATTTACCGTTTCGAGCCAATATCCATTGCACCATAACGCATATCACATATCAGGAATCTCTCACAAAACAGTTTTGAGAATTCTTTGTCTTTCACTAATTTCAGTAGGTTTTAAAGTCAGCACATTGATATGTTTTGCTGATGAAAATTGCATTTCTAAGTGTTTTAATGTGATGATTTTAGCCTCCTTATTGATGTTTTTAAAATCAAGGAATTAATTACTTTTGAAAAAGAAATGATTTCTATTTTAGACAACATAAAATTTTAAAAAATCGAAAACAAATTCCAGAAATTACTAAATACCGATGTAAAAAAAAAAAATAACAAAACATCCTTATTAAAGGATTCCAGCCATATATACCAAATAAACCCAAAAACATACGAAAAAATGATCATGGAAGAATTAACTAAATCTTACAAAAAAGCCCCATATTCATACATTGAAAACATCAAGAAAGAGGCTAAAATCATCACAGACAAATTAAATTTAAGTAATGAAATACAAATATTAACTGGCAAATAAGTTTTACTTACAGTGAAAGACCACAAGGATGACTTTACCAACAATCCATCATACAAACTCATTAATCCAACAAAGTCATAAGTGGGCAAAATAAGCCATCAAATAATAAAAAATATTGTGATTCGTTAAGAACAGCCACTCAAGCAAACCAGTGGAAAAACACTAGTGATTGTATTTCCTGGTTCCAAAAAATTAAATGCAAAATTAATTACACATTCATCAATATGACATAAAAACTTTTACCCATCAATATCTAAGAAAGGTTTACTGAAGCATTAATTGTGCTAAAATGTACATAAAAATACCATCAGAGCATATTGACATAACACTACATTGCCGAAAATCTATACTCTTCCACAAAGATATAGCATGGATCAAGAAATCCAGCAACGGAGCATTCCATGTATCACAAGGATAGTATGATGGAGCGGAAATCTTAGAATTGATGGGAATATATATTTTAAACAAAATCAACAAAATAATCCATGTTGACAACCCCGGATTATATAGAGATGACAGATTAATGATAGCACCAGACAACAAAAGAGAAAATGACAAAATAAGAAAAGAGCTTTTCAAATTATTCAAAGAACTAGATTTTGATATTACAGTGGACACAAATAATAAAGTGGTACAATATTTAGATGCAGAACTTAATTTACAAAATGGAAATATCTCGCCATACATGGAAACAAACACTAAGTTATCATACATAAATACAAAGTCCAGTCATCCAAATAACATAATTAAACACATTTACAAAGGAATGGGACACAGACTATCTAATAATTCGTTAAACAAATCAATATTTAATGGAAAGAAAATTATCTGTGAGGATACACTAAGAAATTCTGGCCACAAAAACATTTTACAATATAATTCTCAACCAAACAGATAAATAAAAAACAACAATAGCAAACGAAACATTATCTGTTTCAACCCATTATTTATTTTAGAAGTAAAGACCAAAATAGGAGAAATATTTTTTTAAACTAATTTCCAAAAGAATCAGGACTAAACAAAATTTTCCACAGAAACACAATCAAACTAAGCTATAGTTGCATTACTAATTTATATAGTTTCATAAAAAGACAAAACGCCAGAAACTTAAATAGCATCGTACCAAACAAAACCATTAAAACCGAATGCAAATGCAGGGACAAAAATAAATGTCCACTTCAAGGTCTCTGCAACACAAAAGAAATAATTTACAAGGCAGAGGTTCATGACCCAGATAGTCAAAACAAAATATATTTGGGCTCAACCAAAGGCGCCTTTAAGACCAGATGGTTTAATCACAGGTTGACATTTAAAATTAAAAAATTAAAAAACAATACAAAATTGGCTAGCTCCATGTCGAAATTGAAATCAAAATATAGAAAAAACCAAGACATAACGCAGAGCATTGTAAAAACAGCCAAGCCTTACAACGGTGGAAAAATATGTAGACTGTGCCAAAAAGAACAATTTAAAATGATGATATTCCCAAATAAAGACGAACTGTTAAATGAAAGAACGGAAATTATAACTAAATGCATGCACACTAAGAAATAAATCTTAGGTTCATACAACCATGGATGAGAACGCCATATTCCGATTTGATTTAAAAATTGCGGGTTCATAAATTCCCTGCCAAATGAACGTTCAAATAAAACACCGTTACAAGAGCGTTCTTAAAAAGATAAACGATAAAAGGTAAAATCAGTTATTAAAAATCGCCTGAAGACACCACTCATCGTAGAAACCTGGGTAGCGAAATAACTCGTTTAAAAATGGAAAATATTCAAAATATAATTGTATCAAACATATTTTAATACAAATTTATACTGGTCTAACCCTATTATGACTTTTTCAAAACTAAGTATTAATCAATCAATCAATCAGTCAATCAATCAATCAATCAATATATATATATATATATATATATATATATCGACAAAGGAAAACCCAAACAATATTAAAGTCTATATAGTGAGTACTAAAAACACTATAAAGCAGCGAATTTACCAGCACACCTCTTCATTTAATAATAGCAAATACAGAAACAGAACATCCGTATCGAGATATCATTGGTACCTAAAGGAAACAAAAACAAAAATCACCCACAATAAAGTGGAAAATTCTAAAAGAAGCTAAAACATATAAGTCCTTAAACGTCCTTTATGCTTATATAAAAAACTATTTATTATTAGATCCCTTAAAAATAAAAATTTATTAAATAAACGCAACGAAATTAATATCATATGTAGACATTGTAAATTATTCACATTAGAAAATGGATAAAACCTAAATTAAATAACATGCATATAGCTGACAAGTACATAAGAAAAATAATCACTGACGAACTAGGTAAAAATAAAAATAAAAATAAAGCCAAAAATAGAATAAGTTTTTCTTTTTATATATATATAAATCCCTCCCCCCTTTGTATCAGGATAATAAACTTTACAACAAATGGATAGATGGAACAAGAAAACGCAGTTTAAGGTTTTTTGGAAAAAAATCTTTTCTTTAACAAATAGACTAAAGAGGACAAGAAAGGAAAGAATAGAGGATGGGTACTACTAAAAATGGAATATCACATAAATGTAATAAAACTGAAGGGAAAATGATAAGATCAGATTAATGGGAGGTAAAACATTAAGGAAGGAAAACAGTCAAGAGAAGAATAGGGTTAAGGAAAGAGAAAAAAAAGAAGAGGAAAAAAGTTGTTTAGTACGAGGAATTCTTCGGGGTCAAAACACAAAGTGAATCTTCATTCTGATTAGCCACACAAAATACACACACATACATTCACAGTAAACCGAAAGAATTTGTCATTTAAATGTAAATCATCTGCACAACCACACCAACATTGCCTGATGATGAGAACCTATCTCGAAACAGAAATTTCCATGTCGCAATCTAAAATTGATATAACCATATAATTATATTATATTAAGCTCTATAATACTCATTATATTGAGCACTGTTTATAATAAAATAAATGCCAGAGCACTCAAAATAAAAAAAAACTTGAGTCTTCTTCACTTGAAATTATATATATATATATATATATATATAGCTAAATGTGTTGCGACTCCGACTGTCACCAAATCGGTCAAATTTCGCAAGAAGCAAGTGGATGTGCCTAGACACACTGATGATATGTGATACAGCGAAACAGTCTTCTATGTGAATAATTAATATATTCAATCAAATCATTTCAAATTGTCGGTTTTTTATAACCAATTTTCGTTAATCTTCGTTAATTTCCGTAACATGTTTATATTTGTTGATCTTACGATAAATTTGACAGCAGATATGTTTATTGCAATAAATCGAAAACTGTGTTATATATGCTTGTTTGATTTGTTTGAACATTATTTTTATCGATACTCGTATTTAAGTAGATATTCTGTTTTTAATTAAACAGTATTATATATTTATATCTACTGGCCTGATTATTTACGATAAATTTTTATTACGAAAATGTGTGTCATTCGGCAGGATTCGAACCTGCGACCCCTATCCACATAGGGGAAGCTACCATATGATCTGGCACGTCTTACACCTCTTGACCACGAATGTCCATTAGTCTAAACGAGTATATATCCACGACAAAGGTACGTTTGTTTTGACATTGAAACTTCAATGTCTCATCAGGCGCCTGATGAGACATTGAAGTTTCAATGTCAAAACAAACGTACCTTTGTCGTGGATATATATAGAAAAATTATGTACATGTTCTAAAATATAATTTATTATATATATATATATATATATATATATATATATTAATAATTACTTCTTGTATTCTGTGCATATAGCAATGCTGGGTAAAATAGGTCATATTTAAAGGAACGGTCATTTGATACAGACAGAAATTGACAAGCTCATAGCCAGATCTATCTAGCACAATAATATGGAAAAGTTCCCAAACAAAACATAAAGGCAAACGAAATAAAAAAAAGCAACACATACGAAACGAAATCGGTTCCATCATTTTACACAATGCCGTGTGCTATTGAAATGAACGCGTTAACAACATTCACTTTTTGTCTTTTCTATTTAAATTTATCCTTTGTTTTTGTGTTTTTTTCCTGTAAAGAATGATGGCCAGATTAGACAGGCGACCTCGATTTCCCTCTGCTTCAAATTCATACAAAAAGGAAAAATGAAAAAGATGAAATACATTTCACTTGCAATTTACGTAAAAGCTGTCGAACTTCAGAAAAGCGATTAGTAGAAAGTGATTACGAGAGTGGGGGTGTTATGGCGGGATTTTTCCCCGCCATTAAAAAACCACCACCGCTTTCACCATCCACCGATAAAAATTGTTTTGTTGGTTAGGCCATTAAAAGCGGTAAAGTAAATGCTAAATTACATAAATAGCAAAAATAACTTACGTACACGCCGCTACAGTTAAGACCTATTTCTTACTCTCCTTCTCCGTCTCTCTCCTTACTCTCCTTCTTCCTTCTATCACCTGTGTATATCTGTGTGTGTATGTGTATATGTATATATATGTACATATGACGGTGTGGGTGGGGAGAAAAAGTATAGATATGGCCATTGTGGGCAGGGGAATCAACATTGGTTTGTCTGTCAGATTTACACTTCGGTGCTATCTTCAGACTTTATGCCTTTATTTTTTTTAGCGGGAGTTAGATATATAGGTCACTGAGAGAATGAAAGAAGTGATGGAGTATAGAAAACAGACAATGATGTGAATTAGGTGAGTGCGCCGGTTTATTTCTAGTCATGAGTTTTCTCTCTCTCTCTCTTTCTCTCTCTCTCTCTCTCTATATATATATATATATATATATATAGATAGATATATTTAGTGTATTGAGGCAGCAAATAATTTTCTAAACATATACTATTGAATATAAGGGACAATGAATGTTTATTATGTTTAATAATGACCCGTTCTAAACATCGTATTTTGACTTTAATTTCAGTTAAAAATAAAAACAAAAATTCTCCAACATTTGGATAATTTTTATTAAGTTGGTTTTAAGCTTTCGTCTCACATGAGCCATCTTCAGAGAGGTTATAAGGACGGTAGCACAATAACATCCCTATCAGCAACGATTTTAACTTGTGTTGACATAAAATTCCGCTAATGGTGGATGTTATTGTGTTACCGTCCTTATAACCTCTCTGAAGATGGCCCATATCTATATATATATATATATATATATATATATATAGTTTAGAAAACATTTTTGATTTACTACAATAATCAAAAATCTTTTCCAAATTATATTACTCTGTTAAATTAAATAAA
>JBBBDQ010001204.1:3327500-3330000 GCA_037127315.1 Ascarosepion bandense
CCATCCTTCTGTAGAACCATATTTCACTATCTTCAAGCTTCTTTTTCATTTTTAAGGCGATTGTCCAGAATTTATGATTTAGTACTCTTGTATTTTACCTGTTTCTTAATACTTTGTTTAGCTTTGAGAAGGCACTTTTCGTTATCCCAGTGCGATTATGTATTTTACTTTCCCGCTTTTTTTGAAATTATTGTAGTTTATCCATATTGGTATATACAGTTTGCAATTTGAATATCGAGCACATCCTTTTGCGTTCTGTCTTCTTGCAGTTGATGTTTAACCTTTAATAAAAGTTTTAATTAATAGAAAACATAAAAATGGAACATAAAAATAACATAATCCTTGAAAGTAAATCCTGAAACTGAAATTTACCGACTGTCACAAGAAATACATTCAAATTTAAAATGCAACAAATATAAGCATCATATAATGATTCTGCTTGTTCCTTCCTTATTTAGTTAGCTACTTAATCACCTAGTTCCTCCGTCTGTTACGCCACTTAATCTCTATACGAGCTTTTCCTTCCCATTTTAAACGCTACTCTTCTCAGCCTTTCTCTCACCTTTGCCAAACGGAAGGGTAGTAAAGAGTGAAAAAGTAGAAAGGGAGAGCATTTAGCATTACCGTAGCAGCTTAAGCTGGAGGTTGTAGCAGTAATTGTGTATGTATATATGTGTGTTTACAGTACGATATAGTAAAAATAGATAGGTTTGTTGTCGTATCCCGCGACCTAATAACAACATTTCTGGCCTCTACACACTTGGCCATTACTCAGTTGTGGTTTTCTGTTTACAATGGACACAGGAACCATGATTTTTATAGTAATAAAAAAAATTTCTCAAAAAATAGCGTACTGCATTTTGGTTATCGTCTGTGCATACGCCGCTCAATATAATATAAGATTACAGTAAATTAGCTTCTCTGGATATTACTTTTATAGATATTTTAAGATTACACTCTGCGTTATCGTTATTTTATTATCCGATACCTTTTATGTTTGAAGACGTTACTATCATTTGTAGTATGACGAAGTAAAATTTTTCCAGGAAATCATAATTATACTTCCGTGGGAATTCCACGGGTTCTGCTAGTTTAAATAAATAGCTTGAGGTAACCGTATACTATATGCTGACGGTTTCTTCTCGCATGCAGAATTATCCAGGATTTTTAGTCCAAGCTTGATCATTAAGAATGTCAATGAAATATCAACCGTTATCTACTGTTCTCTTAATTGTTGTTATTTTATTGCCCTCTCTCCTTTATAGTATCTTTCTTATATTTTCTAAAATCAAGTAAGGAATTCTTGGTTTTATTGAAATCTTTAGGGTGAAAAGTAAAAATTTAAATGTAACATCGATCCTTATGCAATGTCTTCTTAATTCTTTTTTTATTTTTCTCTCTCCATAATCGTAGTTTTCAAATAGTCTTTAACACTCAGTAACTATTTCCTTGCGTCCTAGTAGATGAATTGCCTTGTTTGGAGTGATATGTAAAAATTGAAATGCACTGTTAATCGGTATATCATCATCATCATCATCATCATCATCACCACCACCACCACCACCACCACCACTACCACCACCACCACCACCATCATCATCATCATCATCTTCTTCTTCTTCTTCTTCTTCTTCTTCTTCTGCCTTGTTTGGAGTGATATGTAAAAATTGAAATGCACTGTTAATCGGTATATCATCATCATCATCATCATCATCATCACCACCACCACCACCACTACCACCACCACCACCACCACCACCACCATAATCTTCTTCTTCTTCTGCCTTGTTTGGAGTGATATGTAAAAATTGAAATGCACTGTTAATCGGTATATCATCATCATCATCATCACCACCAACACCACCACCACCACCACCACCATCATCATCTTCTTCTTCTTCTTCTTCTTCTTCTTCTTCTGCCTTGTTTGGAGTGATATGTAAAAATTGAAATGCACTGTTAATCGGTATATTCTTCTTCTTCTTCTTCTTCTTCTTCTTCTTCTATGTACATTTTCCTTTCAGAACGTAGGCGCTTATGGCCTTCTCCGTCTCCTGGTGGCTCTTAGCACACTTTCTCCTTTAACACCACGCAACCCCCGTTCTGTGGTTCACCTGCTCAGGCCCTTCACATATTTTATCCGCTGCTTTCCTCTTTCCCTTTTTCCCTCTATCTGACCTGTTGGTAACCGTTTCTCCAAACCCTTCTTCCTTATTGCATGTCCTAGGAACTTTAGTTGTCTCTTCCTGGTGTTCAATATAAATTTTCTTTTTGTGTCCATCCTTTCCAAAACATCGTCATTGCTCACATGATCGCTCTACGACATCCTTCTGTAGAACCACATTCCAGCTGCTTCAAGTTTTTGTCAGCTTTGATGATATTGTCCCGGTTTCAGGGCCATATTGAAGAACTGACATCACATAACAATCTAGTACTCTCTTCTTTGTTTCTAGTGATAGTTTCCTGATTCTAAATACTTTACTTGGCCTCTGGAATGCAT
>JBBBDQ010001204.1:3335000-3342500 GCA_037127315.1 Ascarosepion bandense
AAATGCAAAACGGAAAGGAATCAACCTTTTTTTCATATATGTTTTAAGGAAACAGTGCGCAATTTATATTAGGCAGGACTGCTTTGTGGGTCCTTAACTGCAGAAAAGTACTCCCGTTAAAGACAAAACCTATTAATGTGTACACCGATCAAAGAAAGGAAAAATAATGCTACCAAAAAATCAGTAATATTAATCTCAGACAGATGACATTTAAATCCAGCAACCATTCTTCGACTTTGCAGAGAGAAGTTAAATTAGGTTTGACATAGAATTTAGTTAGCTCTTTTTGTCGCCCGGGATGCAAGGCCTGGTTTAATCTTCTTTTGAAGCTGTAGGAACTTGAATTCCTGTTAATGGTGGTTTTCGGCTTTCTCACACCTATACTCTCTCCCCTACATCTCTCTCTCTCTCTCTCTCTCTCTCTCTCTCTCTCTCTCTCTCTCTCTCTCTCTACGGTCATCGAAGCTAAAGGCCAACTGAATTAATAACAACTGAATAAAAATTGTAATGGAATTCCCCATGATGAATTTAAAGTATCACTTAACTCGTTTAATATCCCGATGTCAACAGAGGTTAAAAATGGTAAGTTTCACTGACACTTTTTCTAAACTTTTAATTTAGAAATTTATATTTATATACTTATTTCTTTATGTATTTATTCATTTTCTCTATGTTTTGTCGCATATACCTTGTATAAATTTTAAAATATAACTGTGTCAGTTAAGATTTTAGTTAACTCTTTAGACGTCCGGACTGCAAGGGCTTTTTTAATATTTTTTTTTTTTTTTAATCGTATCACCCCGAGCAAGGCAGTAATGCCACTGATGTGCAGGGGGCTAAATAATAGTGAAAAGATTGGAAAAGAGAAAGCCGGAAACCACATCCTAAACAGGGAACAAGAGACAAGCCTCTTAACCTGTTCAATAGACGTGGGTGGAGTGTGAACCGGGCGATAGTTTAGTCTATCTACTCCAATTAAATATTTCTAAGGAAACGTATTTTAAAATTCACTTGTGATTACTAAAGAATCTCATGAATTTAACTAGGCTAAAACTTAGGGAATTTTTCATTTTTTATAAATTTATTTATTTATTTATTTTTAAATTGGAATAAATAGACCCTACAATTGCTCGATTCATACTCCTCCTCTTTTTTTGAACAGGAGTAGAAGCTCATTCCTTGTTTCCTGTTTAGGATGAGGTTTCCGGTTTCTTTCCTCTTCTTGGGTCTTAAAAGTAGTGATGTCGCAAGTTTTTTGCAATGTGTGTGGATGGTGGTGACGTCTCTTCATTCTGAGTGTACCGGGTTGGCAGTTTCTTGGTTGCTGCTTCTGACTGGTAGTTAAGAACCCGAACGCTTGCGTAGAGTTTTGAGAACCTGCTCTGAACATCAGTTGAATTTAATCGGGGTATCTTGTAGTGCCATGTCGTGCATGGATGGGTGTCCCTGCAAGTGCTTCCGGTTGGGCAACCCTGACGCCACATTATGCTGCAGTCTGCGCCAGTTTTCTTTCTACACATGTTGCATTTGATAACCGACTGATACTACTACTATAGGCCTCTCCCTACCGAAAAAATCCCTAATTATGACGTCACACAAAGTAAGAATTAAAACAAAACCAGCTGAACAAAATTCACCTTAACCTATTAACATCTCTTTCTCGAACGTCTGTGGTATCCGAACCAACTTTTGCAGCGTCGAATCCTTCATCTAAGTAAACTCACTCGACATATTAGCTCTCTGTGAAACTAAAGTTGACCCCTCTATCCATTCCTCTGGTTACTATATCCCTGGTTACCTTCCCCTCTTTAAGAAGGACTCCAATGTTTATATGCATGGAAGAGGCATTTATGTCAGCAAACATCTCCCTCTAGCAAGGATGATTTCTCTTGAATACCAAGATCATTCCTGCATGTGTGTCTCTCTACTAAGCTTGGTTGGCTATCTGTTCTTTCTCTACCGCTTCCCTTCATCTCCTGACTGTTCTGTACTAGAGAGCATCTCCAAAAATATAGATAAGGCCATTTCCTTTCATCCTTTCGCCCATATATTTGTGTTTGGAGACTTCAATGCCCACCACTCCAACTGGGTGGAAAACTCAGTCACAGATGTTGCTGGTGCCATGAATTTTTCAGTCACTCAATCCCTTACGCAAGTAGTTGATTTCCCCACATGTTTCTCTAATTAATCATCCCAGGCAGAAAATTACAACTTAAACCCCATTTGTCTTTCCTGGTTCTCCTCTGCTATTGCCCACAGGAATCACTGCGTCCGGCTTTATCGGAATCACGCGTCTGACTATAATAGGCGCCTTTTTGTCTCTGCTCGTAATCAATGCAAGAGGATCCTAAATGTTGCAAAGCTGTTGTTTACTAAAAGAATAAAACAGCGTATAGCACTTCATAAGTTCGGCCCCAAAGACTAGTGGCGGCTCTGTAAAAATGTGTTAAATAACAGCAAGCCATCAATCCCACCATTTAATCAAATAATTTGAAGTCCTCACATCTTCAGTGGACAAGGCTCGCAGATTCTCTACCAACTCGACATTTGATTCTTCTGGGGTATCTGCACCCGACTTCTCACCTAGAACTGAGGCTCAACTGAGTGATGTTCACATTACTCTCTCGCTGTTCTCTTACATAATTTCAAACTTGACCCCCCATAAAAGAGCGAAGGTGACGGAATCCCAGTCATTGTCCTGAAGAAATGCGCCCCTGATCTCTCCTCTGTCCTCTCCAAACTCTACAACTACTGCCTTTCTGCTTCTTGCTTCCCTGCATGTTGGAAGTCTCTGTGGATCCTTTATTTAAGAAGCTGAAGAACCACCAGGATCCTCTAATCCTCGCTCTATCAACCTCCTACCAATTTTTAGCAAAGTGGTCGATTGCTGTTATCATTGCTAAAGTGGTCCAACATCTCACAGCTCACGTCCTCATCTCCGACAAATAGTATGGTTTCCGCTTCACCAGGTCTAATAGTGATATATTAACAACCATCACAGAGTATATATACCAGGCTCTTGATAAGAACGGCATGGCTAGAGCTGTTGCGCTAGATATCTCCAAAACATTTGACAGAATCTGGCGTGCTGGCCTTCTACGCAAGCTACAGGGCTATGGTATAACTGGACGATTGTTTAACCTAATCCAGTCTTTCCTTTCAAATAGCGTAATGAAGGTATCAAAAATTGTGTTATATAGGCTTGATAAAAACCTCGTTTAGACAGGAGGCTATTCATGGTCGAGAGGTCTAAGACGTTGCCAGATTAAATGGTAGCTTCCCCTATGTAAATAGGGGTTGCAGGTTCGAATCCTGCCGAATGGCACACATTTACGTAATAACAATTTATCGTAAATAATCAAGCCGGTAGATATAAATATATAATACTGCTTAATTAAAAAACAGAATATCTACTTAAATACGAGTATCGATAAAAGATAATGTTCAAGCAATTCATTTCAAATTGTCTGTTGTTTATAACCAAGTTTCGTTAATATCCGAAATATATATAAACTATTTCTTTCTATAATCATGACTTTTATCAAGCTAGCTCAATCAGTTTATATATATAATATGTATATATATATATATATATATATATATAAACTGATTGAGCTTGCTAGATAAAAGTTATGGACAGACTTAGCTAGCTATCTAGATAGATATGAAGAGGGTGAGATAGATAGATAGATAGATAGATAGATAGATAGATAAGAACAGACAGAAATAGATAGATAGATATCAGTGTCTTTTCCACACTTGTGTTGGATTATAATCACATTGTAGATATTTTCCTCCATAACGTGGTTGGAAACCAGTCAAAGAAAACTCTGAATTCCAGTGATGGTGAAGACAAGCCAACACACTCCACTATATTTTCCAGACAATTCAAAAATAACAAAGAGAAGTGATTGGTCGAGATTCCTCAGCACATACATCCTGAATGAAATTAACTTACTAAAATTGCAATTTTCACCCACAATATCCATATTTCTTTCGCTTTAATAAAACAAGCCACTCATCCATTTTATCAGAATAACAATGAGGAATATTTCTGATTGTTAAACGAAACTAGAAAGTTATGAAAAGTCTCGCACGGAAGATCTGTAATGGCAGGTAGTTGAAAACTAATTAGCCACTGTTTGAACTGGATTATCGATTGGTTTACTGTCGGCATTGGTAGCAAAGGAATTCTTTATCTGAGATAAATCAAAACGTGCCAATTAGAGTTTATGCACAAGGAGAAAAATGAGAGACATATAGATAGAGCAAGTAAGATAGCAAAAATATACAAAAAAAAAAAAGAAAGAATTTAAAAAATAAATGTAAGTTGGTCCCAGCCGGAATCATTATGGAGAAAATTAGACAAATTCATCGCGTACTGTCAAAGGGAACAAACAAACGAATCGAAAAACAATTTCCGCTAACGACAGCCGATCGCAAATTGGTAACGGCCACTGAATTTTCTTTCTTTTTGTTTTGGCTCAGTTTTGTTTGGAAAATGAAGTCGGCACTCAAACATACAGAGATATAATGAGATAGACATTATATTAGGCCGCTTCAGACGCTGATGAATCCATATATTTTCCTCGATAACTAAGAATCTCTTCTGACAAACGTACGGACTCGCAAACACAGACACACTTTTATAGGAAAGCACCGATACAAACACATACAGACACAATCTCATATGTGAACACACAAATTTAGATGAACCCACATATATACATTAATATCATGAAACATGCAAAAAGTTACAAAAAAGAAATATATACTTCAGTAAATATATTAATTGAAGTCTCGCTCATTGCAGACACGCGTTCAGGCAGATATTTGTTTCAACAACCACGAAATTGAACATATGTCTTATGCCACAACTGCCACTCACTTCTGGTTTGAACAATTCTTATAACTTAAAAATGCTCAATTTATAATATCTATAATAATGGATAGCCACTCGTATTCGAGGATACCTGTCAACCCATCTAGCAAAGTCCCATTGCAGACACTTGCTCAGACACACTTGTGTTTGTTCAACACCCACAGAGTCAACGTGTTGTTGATACTGCAATTATAATGAACTAATCTTAGTTACAGTTTCTGATTGAAAGCGCTTTATCTGGTCTGAACAACAGTCACAACACTGCCAGGACACTCTAACCCCCGGTGACGATGACTTGTGACTTGGAACTAACACAACTATCAACTATCCAGCCGCCTACCCAAATTCACTCAAAAGGATTGGTTCAACCTGTGTTATGGTTTTCAGGCACCTTCCAAAGGTGCGGCATGCTTGGGTCATTTCCTCCGCACTGATAACAGCAAGAAGACACCTTCCCGAAAAATCGACCATGGTGAAATTCAAACCCAGGCTTCATGGTCAGAAAGCGAACTTTCTATAATATCTCCATTTATATACATATAGTGAATGCTGCAAAAGTAACCCCTTTCTATCATTTATCATCTTTTTTTGAATAAAAAAAAAGAAGAAAATATCATGTCCAAAATTTCAACAAAAGACAACGCAACAAGAAATGTTTGTATAAAATTAGAAATTTACGATTTGTAGACATAAGAAAATTATATATATATATATATATATACTCAGTTATGATCTGTGATTATGGACAGGATAGTTAAATAAAATAAAGACAAGAAGGAAAAACTGTATTTAAATCGTCTGCGCGTCTCGACCTGTGATGGACTTTATCAAGGCAAAAAAACGAAATGAGCTTTATTCTAAATTACGTATCTATAAACAGTGTTGGCAACTATAAAAACGCCCACAAATTATTTTAAAAAATTAACAGAATATTATAGTTTTAGTATTCCTTCATGTGTAGTGCAAAATCACGAGATGTTAAAATGAAGGGAATTCAACTGTCTCTGAACTTTTATATATATATATATAAAACCAGTATACTGAATAATTATAAACTAATTCCTCATTTTAAGATACTTATAATTTAATTATTAACTATAATTTATAAAGAAGTGGATATAAAGAAGTGGATATATATATATATATATATATATATATATATATATATATATCGAGAAACGAGATGTGGTGTCCATATCGAATTTTACATAAAACGTCATACTAAATGCTTTACTCTCGGATCCACTTCAATTTAACTTTTTCAGATTACTTGTATCCACCACTAAATATGTCTCGCGTCAGTCAAAAACAGTCAATGTGGCCAACTAAATTAATACTTCTTAAAATATATAGTAATACCTACAGACGTTCTCTTCTCGCCTCATTTTTAAATCTAAACATCACTCAATAAATCCCGGCCTAACTAATAAAACATCAACTTTTAGGCAAAATTCCACTTCATTTATCTACATCTTCTAGGGTGAGGAACTGATTCCAACGCTTCTCTGACAATTACACGCTCTTTTTTGATGAACGATTTTCTTTGGCCTCAAAATACACCACAGTTTCCGATATCAATTCATCATTGGAGCCAAATCTCTTTCTCTAGAGCATTCTTTTGGTGGTCTGGACAATGCCAGTAGTCGATGGAGGCGGTGAACAGCTAGAGAATAGGGTGGATGCGGAAGAAATTGGAAGTGTAATTCTTGTAGTTTTGGCATCGTTGCGATTGATTTGTGACATGGTTTGTTGTTTTCGTGACAGATCACTTTTCTTCTTCATTTGTAGCCATTTTTTTTGCAATTTCTTCCTTCAAAATCACCAACAATGCGATATAATATTCGCTATTGATGGCTCTTTCTTTCTCAAGGTAATCGATGAAGAAAATGTCTTGCGCATCCCAAAATACAGAGGCCAAGATCTTGTCTGCTGATGTTTGCGTATTTGGTCACCTTGGATGGCTTTCACCTGCTGCTGTCTACTCAGTTGACTGCCGATTGAAGTCGTAGATTCATGTTTCATCCATTGTCACATATTTACGAAACATTTCTTCTTGTTGCGTTGAAACAGTTACAAACAACGCTCTGAATCGTCGACGCGTTATTGTTTTTGATCGACTGTGAGTAAACGCGGAACCCAGATTGTACATAGCTTTCTCACTGATAAATGAATATGAAAAAGCGTGAATTCACTGCCTTCTGATATGTTCAACTACTCTGCTATCTCATCCAACTTTAATTTAAAATCGGCCAAGACGAGTTTACGGATTATGTGTGTGTGTGTGTGTGTTTCGGCACAACTGTCGTTTTTGGACGACCTGAACGTCCAGCATCATTTGTGTCAGTACGACTACATATATAGTCAGTATACTACCTCTTAAGCGCTGTTTTGGACGGAGAAAAGTCTGAATAATTTATCATGTTATTGCTTTTTTTCAATCAAAACGCAAGGATTTATCAACACATGAAATTCAAAATTTTCCATTGTTTTGAAAATTTACAACAGTAAAAACTTAAATAATTGTAATTTGTAAACTAATAAGCTGATTGGAGCAAAATTTTGTCACGTGTCATTTGAAAGTTAATACATTATATTGATTTTTTTATTAGTGGAGCCAA
>JBBBDQ010001204.1:3347500-3490000 GCA_037127315.1 Ascarosepion bandense
CATATCGAAATGGCCATTCAACATCTTTGAATTAATCCTTTTTTAATATATATATTTGCTCTGTAATATTTTATTACATGGAGCTCTCTTCCTGTATCATTTTTTAATATTAAAATAAATTTTTAATATTAATTAGGATCGGGTTTTTTGGAATTTACCTTCCTGCTTTTTTCCTTTGGATTGAAGTATCTGAATTAAAATATATATATATATATATATATTGTCATCCGCAGACAGATCTGTTTCGCCGTATCACAGCTCACGCAGACAGATCTGTTTCGCCGTATCACAGCTCACGCAGACAGATCAGTTTCGTCGTATCACAGCTCATCAGTACGGTTAGACTCCGATTGCTTTTTTACCCAAGATTATATATATATATTACAGAAAATTTTGATGATTAACTAAACGGAATTTAACAACTGACATATTTTAATTTATTTGTTTGAACATTGAGTAGATATTCTGTTTTTAATTAAACAGTATATTATATAAATATATTTCTACCGGGTTGATTATTTACGAGAAATTTGATATGATAATATGTGTTATTCCGTAGAATTCGAACAGCGACTCCTAACAACATATGGGAGATCACCAACTGATCTGTTGTTACTCAGACCAATCGCCCACGAAAGATTCCACAGTGTAATCGAAGTTGAATCAAGCCTTATATAGACAGTTTTCGATTTATCGTGAATAACCGTCTCTGCTCTGAAATGAATTGTAATATTAAAAAATGTAAATATTGTTACAGGAAAATTACAGAGATAAACGAAATGAAATTAACAACCGACATATTTTAATTAATTTATTTGAACATTATTTTTAATCGATACTCTTATTTGAGTAGATATTCTGTTTTTAATTGAACAGTAAACTTATATTTATATATTTCTACATTTTCTTACGAAAATGCTTATCATTCGGCAGAATTCGAACAAGCGACCCCTAACAACATAGGAGAAGGCACCAATTGACCTGATGTGTCTTAGACCGTTCGACCTCGAATGATTCCACAGCCTGTATAAGCGAATTTAAATCAAGCCTTATTGTAATGTGAATAGAGGCTCAGATTCAGTTTCTAATAAGCTTTATTCTACCTTAATTGATCATACAAGAACAAAAGGATAATTCTTGCCGAGCTTTTATGGTTGTATGTGGGACTTTCCATTACAGTGGGGGTAGGGGCGCTGGATGTTGAGATCATTTACTACGACGAAAGGAATCTTTTTGTTTTGTCTGAAAATTAAGATTAATTAATAGAATTTGTACTGATAATGTGTCTGAACTAATTTGAATTTGCCTAATGTAAAAATAATTTTACCTATTTGTCCAAATAGTAATATATATATATAAAATTTAAATGTTATTTTTCGTAAATAGAAGAAGTTGAATATGTCACAAAGGAAAGAGTCAGCCATCATCCCATCGTATGCGAGGGGGGGCAGTTACAAATAGAATAGAGAGATCATAGTAAAATGACAATGCTTATCATAAGAAAACCATGCAAATAAGTTGATATATTGACTTAAGATTATTTTTATGAAGCGGAAATTTTTCGCGTTAACAGCATGAAACTGACAACTAACTAAAATATATTTGGAGTATCAAACAATTTGACACAAATTAAGCAATCACGATCACGAGACCCCCAGCCATTAGTAATGTAAGATCACCACTTGTACTTCAGATACACTAACAGTGATATTCCTTGGGATAGATAGTCTGACGGAGTCCAACCCTTACCTGGCTATTTTTTAATTCAGTGTTTTTCATTCTCCTAGACTGGTTGCCACCCAAGACTATATATCCTAGTGTGTGCTGGTATTTACCCATAGCTGGTGGGAGGAAAGATAGGTTCATACCTTCCCACGTTTAAGCAATCACGATGAGGAGACCCCCAGCCATTAGTAATGTAAGATCACCACTTGTACTTCTTAATAAAATATGTAATGAGAGCAGAGGCTCAGATTCAACTTCTAATAAGCTTTATTCTCCTTTAATTGATCAAGAACAAAAGGATAATTCCTGGGCGATCGTGTCTCGAAAGAGACATGACTGACTAGGCAGAAGATTGTCACGCAGTAGGTTACCATTGCTTTCTGAGGTAGACCGATTGCCAGTCAAGGCTATAGAGCCCAATCTGTCTTATTATTTAACACATGATTGGAGGAAAGAGACGGATTAGTACCTTTCTCAAGGGTATTTGCACTACCCCGATTTGTCGTTCCGAGTCGATATCCCCTGCACCACAACGAACATAGGAGAAGGCACCAAATGATCTGATGTGTCTTAGACCGTTCGATCTCGAATGATTCCACAGCCTGTATAAGCGAATTTAAATCAAGCCTTATTGTAATGAGAACAAACGGTCAGATTCAACTTCTCAAAACGTTTATTCTTCTTTAATTGATCATACAAGAACAAAAGGTTAATTCTTGCCTAGATTTTATGTTTGTATGCGAGACTTTCCATTACAGTGGAGGTAGGGGCGCTGGGTGTTGAGATCATTTACTTCAACACTTATACGATTTTATTTTCACTTTTTTTTTCTTGACAGCAGATATCATGTCACCGAATTCTTATGATGCAGGTTCTTTTTCATCTCTGCACAGTATCCCACCAGGATGGCAATTATAGGTCGCCTTAATGTTATGTTTTTTTCTCACGTAAACTTTTCTCCGTTATGAATTTACCCCAGTTTGCTAAATAGATTATGTGTTGTTTACTTCTCTACCTTAGCCCTTCAATTTCTCCTGTGAGTATCGAATTCTCTTTTTACTCATATCAGCCAGTTAAGTGCCATACGTGATACACGGTTGGGCGATCATGTCTTATAATCAGTTTTCTTAATATTATATATATATATATATATATATATATATATATATATATATATATATATATATATAGTCATCCGCAGACAGATCTGTTTCGCTGTATCACAACTCATCTGTACGGTTAGACTCCGATTGCATTTTAACTCAGGATTGAAACCCGACAGAATTGGCGTCAGTCGGCGATTCTACCTCTGAGCTGTGGGCGCTCGTCAGAGTGCTCAATCAGGGTGTGAGAGCATATATATATATATATATATATATATATATATATATATATATATATATAAAATCAGTGATATTATTTCAAGACAACTCTTTTCGTATATGCACCATTTTGATTTGGTTTTCTCTGTTTAATCTTTTTGTTTGCTTATTTCCTTTTCATCACATATTTAACTTTTGCTTTATGCTTGTTGTCTTTTCAATAGATTTGGGGCGAAGTTCATTTACCATTTGTTTCTTTCTGAGCTGCTGATCATTTTTTTATTTCATTTCGACTTCTTTCTACTGTGACATCGTTTATCGTGATTTGCTCATGAAATTTAACCAAATATTTTTCACTGGTTACTTTGCATTTGCTGATATCGTTCAGATATTTTCGTAAATCCTGATTTATTTCACCCCTTATTTCAGTATGTTTTTTTTTTAGTTTTTTCATTCAGCCGTCTCTTTTTTTAAATATAGTTTATATCTTCCTTATTTTCGACATGTGATCGTTGCCTCTCTTGTTAAAAAGAGAACAGCATTTCATTATTCTTTTTTCGAAAGAGAAGTACATTTTTTTCTCTTTTCTTTTAAGAAGAAAAGTATTTTATCCCTATTTATTAAGCGACAATCATTTTGGATCCATTTTCTTCAACGAAACATAGATTATCTAGCATCTTTACTAATAGAAACACATGTCCAAGCTTCTTTTTTAAAAGAAACATACATTTTCTACCGGTTTTGACAACATCGAATATCTTATGTATTGTATTTTTGAAGGAAACTTTTTTCATTTTTAAAAACAAAGACACACATTTACAACCTTCTTTGTTTGAATTCGCGGTTTATCTCTTATTCTCTATTTTGGATTGAGTTTCATGTTTCCCCTAAAGTGTTCTCATTCTCTTTCCCCCCCTGTTACTCCTTATGTCTTTGTGGAATGGTCACATTGCTTGGATTGAATTATAAAAAAAAAAAATTATAATCATATCGTCCCAAGCAAGGCATTTTACTGACACTGTTTTGCAGGAGGTTCCATAGGAGGAAAGTTACGAGAAAGAGTGACAGGTTATAGGGGGTGTCAGGAAGTGGGTAAGAGAAGGATGAGAATACAGATGAGAATGGTGTGGACAGAAAAAGGAGCATGAGCAAGAGGATGCAGGTTAGTGATATAGGAGATGACTATTAACTTTACATTTAAATTCTTGGAGATTATAGCTGTCGGGGAGCAAGTAAATGAAAGGGAATTCCACAGGCGGGAAGTGAGAGAAAAAAAAGCTGCTGGAGTAGAATTTGTGTTTACAAAGTATTAGTTTCAGTTGCTAATCTCGTGGCTCGAGTAAATTCATATATAGTGTGCTCCTGTGAGCTAAGTTCATCGGAGCAGAAGCCGTGAAAGTAGTTGTAGAAGAGACACAGGGAAGTCACATTGCGCCGGTGAGAAAGTGACTGTATTTGAGCTGCCAAGTCGGGATAGATCACATTACAAATTTTCCGTTGCATTTTATCAATGACACCTAGGTGGATAGCAGGAGCACTCGACCAGATATGGCAGCAATATTCAGTTCACAGGCGAATGGTAGGTTTATATATGTGCACCGACTTTCTTAATAGCGGATTTAGCTATGGATTCTATATTGTCATCACCCTTGAGGTCTGTTGTGAGAGTTAAGCAGAGGAGACGCAGTGTTTTGCTTTCAGAGAGACTAGCCTGATCCATGCTTATGAATTGATTAAAATATGAATGCATACCGAAAAAACATCCTGCTTATGTCTGCATGCATATTATTTCTCTGATCTTAATTAGTTCCTTTCATCAGACTACTCTATTTTCGGTCCATTCGGTACAAATATTTTCCCGTAATAAACTTAGTGCAGCAGGCGTTAACTGGAGCGGGGGTCATTAGGAATAAGTGGTGGGAGAATCTTAAGAATAGTATTAGGTCTTTCACCTCCAAGTTTGGACGATGTGAACGGAGGAAGTCTTGCGAGGTCAGCGTATTTTACATCAGGATCTGATCCGATATTTTGAGCTGATGCTCAAAATAAGGATTAAAACTGATTGGAAACGTTTGACTTCGACAGACTTCAGCAAAAGGTGGGTAAATGTGGCGAGCCTGGTTCGCGTGAACGGAGCTAGCTTTGATTTTCTCTTTTAGATTTACTGGTTACATCGGGGCGGATTCCTTTGGAACCCTGCCATGGTTAAAGTAGCTTTCTTTTGTGTACCTAGTTAATAGGAATTAATGTTTTCCTAGCCTGTACCCAGCTTTCTCTTTTGTTATGGTCCAAGTCGAGATACCCAACCCCTCCAGTTACTTTTGGCCTCCTTTTATCTCGACTGGTTCAGCCTTTAATTGTCTCATTCCATTAATTATTTTACCCTACCCTCACTCCCTTGGCGAGTGTGCTGTTTGATTTCGTCGTTTGGAGGAATACAGCGGCCACTCTTTTTCTCGGATGGACGGGTCTTACTAACATTGTTTATTATTTTGCTTTAAAAATTTGTTGTATTTTTAGTTTTTTGGGGGTTCATCCCGCTCCCACCATTTCATAATGTTTTAAATTATATATTATATTGTATATAAATGCATTTTTTGTCATGGGTTTTCCCCCTTTCTTAAGTGCCCCTTGGAAATTTGTGGTATTGTGGTGTATGATGGATTGGGAGCAGATGGATGGTTTCTTGTGATGAATGTGTAAATTTTAATGTGTGATTGGGCCGTGATAGTGTTTAGATAGGTATAGTATAATTCAGTGAGTACCACACTCTAACCCTCCCCTTTTCGGTCTTGTGCCCTAATTGTATTTTTTTATACAATAAATATTGTTGTTGTATTTTACAGTGGAGAGTAATCGTAGAGATCCGTTACAGTTATCGAAGAGTTCCAACAGATACTGAAGTTTCCAAGAGACCAGATTAGCTCTGAGCTCCACTCAGCTAGAATAAGTTACCCGAACATACTATTTCACTTCAAGATTTGTATATATTTATTTTTACTTATAGTATTCCTGAATTGACTAACCGCGTTCCAGTTTGTATATGACGTTCAATATAACCTACATTCTGTCGCCATACCGGTTTTTGTTGTTCATTATTTTGGCAGTTCCACCTTTGGAATCCACAACACTTATTGTTTTGTCAAGAGTCAATTGTAGAAAGTTGCATATATAATTACATTTTTAATTGTTATTTGTTGTTTAAATTTATGTATGTATTTTGTATTATATTATTTCCTTTGTTTGCTGACGTGAAATCTATCTTGTGTTTTATATGTTTTATTTTAATTACTGCACAAGTGGCAAAGCATTTATGTGCCTACATTTACCTATTATTTTGAGTTTTTGATTAAGAGTTTATTTTGGCGTTTAAAACTAATTATTGCTAGTTTCCTCTATAATAATAATCTGCAATTTCTTACTGTTAATATTTTGCGAGGCTGCTCCTTTTATGATTTCCTATTTGATTTTGGTGGAGGTATTATTTACATTTAGATATATATGTATTTTGATAAGATTGTATTGTTTCTATTTTCTCTGTTTTAAAGGACATTATGAGGTTAAAATTTCTATAATATATTTTTTCTGTGGCGTCTGTGAGATTTTTCGTTTGTGTTATTATTTTTTATGGTAGCTTTGTATATTATGTTATTGGTTAAACATTTGTTAAGTGAAAAAAATCTTTGTTACTCCAGTTACATTTAGAGGTATTTTATTGGTTTTTATTAGTGTGATTGGTTTTGATTTTGCTAAGAATTTTTATTGCGCGTGTTTATTAATTTCTCCATGGTGTTCTAACTGATTGTATTATATTTTTATAAATATATGTGTTGACAGTATGCAGTTTTTAGGGATGTATTTTTCAGTTATTTCGATAAATAGTTTTCCTAATTTTTGTTATTGCGTTATTGTAGAAGTGGTTGAACAACATTATATTTTCTGTTTTCGTTTAAATACTTTTAGTCTTTGTATTCTAATTTTTTTAGAACATACCCTGTTTCTTAGGGATGATTTATATGCTTTTTTATTGAATAATTTTAGGCTACTAGAATTTGTTGAGATTCTTTTATTTATAGATATAGGTATATAGGATGTGCGTTGTGGTGCAATGGATATCGACTTGGAACGACAAATTAGTGGAGCTGAGTTCGAATTCCAGTTGAATTCCTTGCATTCACTTGCGCACAAATACCCTTAGGAAAGGTATTAATCCGTCTCTTCCCTCCAGTTATGGGTTATATAATAGGACAGATCGGGTTTTATTGCCTTGGTTGGCAACCAGTCTACCGCAGAAAGCAATGGCAACCTACTGCGGGATAATCTTCTGCTCAGTCAATCATGTTTTTTTTCGAGGCATGATCTCTTTAATCGTGTATCACGTGTGGCACTTAACTAACTGATAAGCCTTTTCTTGAATACTTAGTGAGTGTTGGAGTTTTTGTTAACGTATATTAGATTGTTGTTTGTCTTTCTATATGGTTTTTAAGTTCCGTTTTTTAGGTTAAATATATAGAAGATTTATTATTTGCCGTTTACATTCTGTATCTCTTGTAAATACCAGGTTATTCAAGGGTTTTATTATTCTTTTTATTTTTTTGTGTAATTATGTCGCTATAGTTTCTTAGAATTATTAGTTCATCGTCCATGTATAAACCGAAGTCTTTTTTATTAAAAATGTTTTTTCGTTCAAATATGTTTTCCTCATGATGGCTACATATTTGTACGTCAAAAATATTATCAATATTGTTAACATTACTATTATTATCGTTATTTTTATACGGCTTTTTTGTCCATGATTTTTTATTGTGCAACAATATTGATTTTCTGCAGTTTTTAATTATATTTAGTTCTTTTTTAGGGATATTTATGTATTGTTTTGCTAAATTTAGTGTGCTGCTTAGTGTGTGCTCATTAATAAATGGAAATAAGTCTTTTGTGTCTAGTTGTAAGAAGTAGCAGTTTCTTTATTGCTAATGTCCTTAAATCAACTGATTGTTGCTTTTTTATTTTGCAGTTGATTTATGTTTGGTATGGTTATTAGTTTTGATTATACATTTTTAGAATTTTCTTTACTTATATTCCCATAGATGCTTTTTGTAGGTTAAAGTAATCCTCATGATGGTTTGTTTGTGAAGTTTTCCTTATGGCCTTTTAATTTAATAAATGTTCGACTTTTGGTAATTTTTTTATTCTATTAACTAATTTTAGTTTCGAGGCTGCGTCTTTACCTTCTTTGTTTATGTCTCTTTCTCTTTTGTTATTAGTGGTTTTGCAAAATTTAATAACTTGTTTGTCAACTAGTTTATTGTAATTGTTGGTTTCCATTTTGTCTCGCACTTCCCGCCTGTGGAATTCCCTTCGACATATTTGCTTCCCCGACAGTTACAATCTCCAGGAGTTTAAATGTAAGGTCAATAGACATCTCCTAACACATTAACTCGCATCTATTCTCTAAAACATTCTTCCCATCTACATCCTTACCCATCTATCACCCTCCTTCTGACATTTCCTATATCTAACCACTCTTTCTCACCACCTTCGCAATAGTAACTCCCTGCGCAATAGTGGTACTGGAATGCCTTGCTTGGGGTGAAATGATAAAAAAAAACATGTAGATGCTACCGTCAGTCAGTTAAGTGCCATACGTGATACACGCTTAGGCGATCATATTTCGAAAGAGACATGACTGACTGGGCAAAAGATTATCCCGCAGTACTTTGCCATTGCTTTCTGCGGTAGACTGGTTGCCAACCAAGACTATAGAACCCAATCAGTCCTATTATTTAACCTATAACTGGAGGAAAAAAACGGATTAATACTTTCTTAAGGGTATTTGTGCGAAAGTGAATTCGAAGAATTTAATTGGAATTCGATCTCGGCTCACCCTTTTGTTGTCCCGAGTCGATATCCACTGCACCATAGGACTATCCAAAACATGCTATTAGAAAATACAAGTGTAACAGGCTCATCCACAAGCAAAAAAGATGAAAATAATGGAAGCACTAATAATAAAAATGGTAAAGCCAACACTCAATAACATTAAATTCGAACACAACTAAAACGAAATAATTGTGTTCGGAAAATAAAACATTCTTATAATATACATGTAAAAAAAATATTTAATTAAAAAGAAACAATAAAAATAATTTTCGATAATGGATAAAGGAATAGCCGAAATCGCTCGGACACTTTACGTCAAGAAAAGAAAACACTTGTGAGAACATGATATAAATAAATAAATAAAATGCTTAATCGCTGTAACTTGTCAGTCGTCGTTAATGAAACATGTATAAAAGAATGATTGCTGCCCAAATACACACACACACGCACACACACACACACACACACACCATATATATATATATATATATAGGGCAAGCCGTGAATCCACTATATATATATGTATATGTGTGTGTGTGTGTGTGTGTGTGTGTGTGTGTGTGTGTGTGTGTGTGTGTGTACTGTGTGCGTGCGTGTACGTTTGTAACTGAAACTATTGGAGTACATTGACTAAACTATCGCCCGGTTCACACTCCACCCACGTCTATTGAACAGGTGAAGAGGCTCATCCCTTGTTTCCTGTTTAGGATGTGGTTTCCGGTTTCTCTCTTTTCCAATCTTTTCACTCTTACGTAGCCTCCTGCGCATCAGTGGCGTTTTCGCCTTGCTTGGGGTGATATGATTAAAAAAATAAATAATAAGTTAATTTAACAAGGAAATGAAAAAGACTAAGAATTCTCCCTTGTTATTCCTTCTTACGAATGATTTTTTGTGTTTTACATCCGTAATTTCTAGAACTATACTATATGTGTGTGTGGTAGTGGTGGAGGGTCTCTGAGAATATATATATATATATATATATATATATGCAGGTTTCATTGAATAATATAGACAAGTTTTGTCTATTAATTTTGTGTAGGATCATTTCATACCGTCTGATATACTTGATGGTGATATCGTTGAAAGACAACAAAAATTGTTGATTTTTTTATCGGGTCTAAGCTTTCGGCTCAATTTAAATTACATGATCCAGCAGCCCAACACACCATCACCACCTTGAATTTTATTGTTAATAACTTAAATGTTCTATGTTTACTGTGTGTTAATATTTACTCTTAGATAATGGCTTATGTGAGCCGAAAGCTTAGACCCGATAAAAAAATAAAAAATTACTGTGATTTTTTGTTGTCTTTCAACGATATCACCATCAAGTATATCAGACGGTATGAACGGATCCTACACAAAGTTAATAGACAAAACTTGTCTATATTATTCAATGAAACCTGCATTAATGAAAAAATGCTGCCAAAATACACACAATATATATATATATATATATATATATATATATATATATATATTGATTGTTTAATTACTTAGTTTTTGGTCATAATAAAATTAAACCAGTACACATTTGTATTAAAGTGTTTAATACAATTATATTGTAAAAGTTTTTAAAAAAATTATTTGTAAACGAGTTATTACGTAATAACTCGTTTACAAATGATATATATATATGTATGTGTGTGTGTGTGTGTGAAAGAAGTAGGATAGTTAGATGTGAACAGACAGCAATAAATAGATAGTTGATTTGCTAAGCGGCGCTTAGATGTGGCACAAGGTCGAAAATATGGGGTACCCAGTGAGGATCGGACTCACTACTCAGGTATAATAGGTTCTAGCGAGACAGGCTTGCTAACCATTACACTACGTAGGGATGATAGATATGGACTGTTTCAGTTAAATAGGTAGATATTAACAAAGTGATATATATATATATATATATATATATATATATATATATATATACAAACGGATTGTCATAGGTAGACTGATGTGAATAGACTGAAATAAATAGATAGATGGATAGGTAAGATTAAACTCAAGTAGAGAGATAAAAACAGAGATAGATGTGAATAAACTGGCATCGACAGATGGACATTAAAATTTCGCGGCTCCTTTATATGACACAATCGTCTATAATTAAATAAAAAACCTTTCTTGTATCAGTTTATATGTAACGTATTTCTGCAATTCCTGTGTTAGGAATGTCTATTTTTTTCATTAGAGCTGCATCGCCAGAAGACACAGGACGTGCCGTATCATGTAAAGAGAATGATGAGAAAGAAGGTGTTTAACAAAGCATGAAAGGGAATAGTAACAGGGGAAAAAAAACCTTACTGAAATGTGAATATACCCTTCTTCTATTACAAATGGTGTCTTTCAAACAATTTCCGAACGTATTGAACCCTTACCCGTGCCTACCTGACCCTCATCATTTCCGGTTGTACTTTTTGTTACGAGGACTGTCGGTTATGAACGATGCGAATAGTACAAGACGGATATTGCAGTGAAGGTCTTTATCGAAGATAAGAACTTCGCGTTACATGGGAGGGAAATCAAGATGACGATTCATATCTGCTAAACACTTGCTTTTATATGAAAGCAAAAAGCGCATATTGTCCTTCTCCTGTTTTAGATTATCCAAGTCAGTAGATACGGTATATTGTTTATTGCATTTGGCTTGCGGAGCTCTGCATCTTTCCTGCAATCGTTATTGGGCTTTTAGCGGAAGCCCCATAGGTTGGTCAGTAGAAACAGACGCCGACATCACAGAGCTAAAACTAAATATCACGATTCTCAGAGACCCACCCCCAATACCACACACATATATATGTATAGTTCTAGAAATTACGGATGTAAAACACAAAAAGTCATTCGTAAGAAGAAATAACGAGGCAGAATCCTTACTCTTTTTTCATTTCCTTGTTAAATTAACTTAGTATAGTTTCAGTTACATACACACACACACACACACACACACACACATACACACACACACACATATATAGGGTGTTGCCATTCTCTCTCTCTACATATAAAGGTACATATATATATATATATATATATATATATACTAGCAGTATAGCCCGGCGTTGCTAGGGTGTAATGAAAGCTTTAAAACTAATCCATGGTCCTGGAGCTCAGCCTAAAGAATATATGTGTGAAGTTTGGTGAGGATCGGAGAAAAATTGTGGATTTATATAAAGGACATACAGACATATAAACAGACACACTAACAAACATCTTGCCTTTTATATATATATTCTCGATTTTCTGCACTATTGTAAGAACTGTAACCTTGAAACTTCTGAATATCGTTTCTTATGTCTTTGAATATGAGTGCATCAAATTTGATTAAAATCGGACCACTCCTTCTATAACCCGATTTTTTCGATTATCGATTTTCGATATTTATCGGGGGTATCTCGACACAAAACCTAGCTAAGAACACTCCCAGAAGCTTATAGTACAACTGTGTAAATTTTCAAGAAAATCGGTCCAGCCGTTTCGGAGTCTATAGGTAACGGATACACACACACGCACCCAGACACACACACACACACACACACACACACACACACACACACACACACACACACAGACAAAGTTCCATTTATAAATAAGTTTACATATATATATATATATATATATATATATATATATATATACCTTTATCTATCTATCTATCTATCTATCGATCGATCGATCGATCTATCTATCTATCTATCTGTCTGTCTCTGTCTCTCTGTCTCTCTGTCTCTGTCTCTCTCTCTCTCTCTCTCTATATATATATATATATATAATTATTTAGTTACTTAATTTTTGGACATAATTAAATTAGACCAGTACACACATGTATTACAAAGTTTTCAATGCAAATATAGTGTGGAACTTTTCTATATTTTTTCATTTATAAACGAGTTATTACGAAACACCGGTTTCTGTCATCTGGTATCTTCAGGTGATTTATAATAGCTTAATTTACCGGTTTTTAAGAACTATCACCTAATTAGAATTTTTTATGAAAGCACAGATTTCAAAATTGGAAGAATTTATAACGTTTGCATCCATGGTTGTATGATTCTAATTGATATTTCTTTATATATATTTACAACCCAAACTGCCAAATACAGGTTGGGGATACTAGAATCAAACAAGTTCAAAAATTTAAATACCTAGGAAGCGTTCTAACAGGAGATGGAAAGTGCGGCACAGAGATTCGAAGGCCAACTGGCATGGCGAAGGACGTGTTCCAGAAGCTGAGTAAAGTATTAAGACACATTAAACTTTCACTAGAAACAAAGAAGTGGGTACTAGATTGCTATGCGATGTCAGTTCTTCAATATGGCAGTGAATGCTGGACAATATCATCGAGTATGAAGGAAAAACTGGTAGCAGCGGAAATGTGGTTCTACAAAAGGATGGACCGAGCATGTGAGCAATGATGAGGTTTTGGGAAGAATGGAAACGGAAAGAAAATTAATAGTGAGCATCAGGAAGAGGCAACTGAAGTTCCTGGGACATGCAAAGAGGAGGGATTGGAGAAGATAATACTGACAGGCCAGATAGAGGAAGAAATGACAGAGGAAAGCAACGGATAACATATTTGAAGGGCATGAGCAGGTGGATGATAGAACGGGGATTGCGTGGATAACAGGAGAAGGCTGGTTACGAGCCATCACTGATAAGAAGTGGTGGAAAGCCATGATCGCCTACGACCTGAAAGGACATGGTACAGGGAATAAGAAGAACTCTTAGTCATAACTTCTGTCATATTTTTTACAGAATTATTTTATTTTAAATGTAGATAAAGTATTACAATTTTAAATAAAATAAGATAAAATAAAATAAATGAAAATGAAAGAAAAAAGAATTAAATGTTTGATTCCTTCTCCCAGCATATATATTTTTTCTTAATTTTAATTTTAAATTTTAAATTTTTATCTACATATTACCTTAATATATTTAAATTTTTAATCTTGTAATTAAAAGTGTAACTTAACATTATAAGATTTAATACCCTGGAACATCGAGTGAACTTAAATTCAAATCTATTAAAGTGTCAGTTTGAAATATGCACCTGATGATTGCATAATGCATGAAACTCCGAGTGGTACCATAGATGTAAGATAATATGTATATTTATTAATATATATATATATATATATATATATATCATACAGCTCTGTTCATACATTGAGCACTGTTTTAATAACACCTGAATAATAATATTACACATATGTGCAGCTTCCTCATATATATAATTATTAATTTACGCCACTATATATATAGGGTACGATGATCACCTCAAGGTGGTGTAATGGTTAGCAGGTTTGTCTTGCTAGAATCATTGCAATTGAGTAGTGTGTTCAATCCTCACTGGATGCCCCATACTTTTGGCCTTGTGCCACTTCTAAGTTGCACTTAGAAAATCACTAGATAGGGTACGATGGACCAGTTGATGTCTAAATTACACAAAAATACCTGGAAGACTGAAAAATAAATTTATTCGATAAAATCCTCATTGGCTGTAACTACAGCCTCCAGATGATTTCGGAATCTTCTGCAACTCTTCTGAACGCTCTCCTTGTTTAAGTTGATGGATGCTGTTATACCTCTTGCCTTCAGTTCATCTTTGGTGTTACAAGACCACGCCCTACACATAATAATCAAAGGGGTTGCAGTTTAGGAAGTTAGGTGGGTAGAAGTAAAAGGTGAAATCGTCTGATAGCTATAACTGCGTTCTCTTGCTTGTCTGGTGATTGGGCAGAGTCCTGTTGCTAGACACAGGGTCTTCTATCGGGGATCCTCTTAATCCATGGCAGCCCTCCATCCTTAAGGTATTTGATGTAGGCCTCTTGTTGAGTCTAAGCCCCTGTGGGAAGATCAATAGAGGCATAACGTCACCATCACTACTGATCACTCCAAAGATTATTATATTGACCGGATATATCATCCAACTTTTTCGGAAAAAAAAACAACTTGCATCAGTGAAATATAAAATATCAACTTTTTAACCATCGCACATATTTTAAAATTTTCAGTCGTTTCACCCAAAGCAAGGCATTACTGCCACTGATACGCAGGGTGCTACATAAGAGTAAAGTTTAGTCAGGAGGAGAGTGAAGGGAAAAACGAACCAGTTAAGGGGTTGTCAAAGAAAGGGCAAGAGAATGATGTGAACACAGGTGTTAAGACAGTTGCGAAAGTAGAGAGAAAAGAAAAAAACAAGATATACGGGATGAATGAGAAAAAAAACCAGGAGGAGAGTAAGGAGAAAGACGAACCAGCTACAGTGGGTGTCAGTGAAGGGATTGGAATACAGGTGTGATGACAGTTGAAAAGGTAGAGTGAAAGGAAAAGATATACAGGGTGTCAAGTGGTTAAGAGATGGGAATTGATATTGCATTTAAATTCCTGGAGGTTGTAGCCGTCAGCAAAGCAAGTATATGGAAGGTTGTTCCACAGGCGGGAAGTGCGAGAAAAGAAGCTGGTAGAGTAGAATTGTTTCCTGTATTTGGATATATATGTGTGTGACAGTGTGTATGTGTGCGCGCATCAAAGCATGCGATCCACACAGATATAAAATTATATATATCTGATAACACGTACACACACACACGCGCGCGTACATACACACACACAGACGTAAATATCTGAAATTTGGACACATGCCTACATGCATACATAATAATGGGTGGTTGCTTATTTCCGACCACACCCGATTGCTATGGTGGCTATCAAATCCCTATTACAGACTTCCGCTTAATCCACAAAGTTCATTTTAGTTTCTTTTGCAAGTATTCGGTATAAACATACATACATACATACATACATACATACATACATACATACATACAGAAGGTGTATTTCAAGAATTCTTTCAAACATATCTATCAAATTAAGTTTTTTTTAAAGTTATTTGAACTAATTAGGAAATTTGCAAAAGTTAATATAAAAATTGATAGACAGAACGATATTATTCAACAAACACACGAGCAAGCACACGCGAATAAAAACAAAAGAGAAACATTTTTTGGCCGACAAGATTCGTCCTCTGACGGATTTACCAACATAAAAGTGGGGGATTCTTACTGTTTTTCTGAATAGAGGTGAAAATCTTGCTTTCGAATTGTTTTCATTTAAAAGACGTTTATTAATATTCATAAGGAAGCATACACAGACGGAACTGGCGCGCGAACACACACACACACGAGCACACACACATACACTCGTGTATATATATATATATATATCTAAATATACAAAAAGCCAAGATGTTTGTGTGTGTGTGTGTGTCTGTCTGTCTGTCCTTTATACAAATCCAAAATTCTTATCTGATTCTCACAAGACTTCACACAAATATTTTTAGACTTCCGGTCAGGTTATGGGCTACATATTTTTCCGATTTCCCTCCGATATAAGAAACTGATACCCTGATATCCTATCGGGTCTAATCAAAATCAGATTTTCAGCCCGTTTATTTTTTATCTTGCTTCGGGTTTTACTCTTTGTTGTACAGTGGATATCGGCTCGGAACGAGTAACCGGGGAGCCGAGTTCGAATTCCATTTGAATCCATTGTATTCACTTTCGCGCAAATACCACTGGGAAAGGTATTAATCCGTCTCCTCCTTCCAGTTATGGGTTAAATAACAGGACAGATTGAGTTCCATAGCCTTGGTCTACCGCAGAAAGCAGTGGCAACCTACTGCGAGATAATCTTCTGCCCAGTCAGTCATGTCACTTTCGATACATGATCGCCCAAGCGTGTATCACGTATGGCACTTAACTGACTGACTGAATACAACAGTTGAAAACATGATTAAGGTATGATTGTAGTTCTTGGTCTCAGCCATGATACCATTTACTCAGAGGACTTATTTAGCCTTCAAAATTCAGTTTACGACAAAAAAAAAAAACTTATTTGATATCGATACCAGGAAATCAAAATTTGACTTACATCCAGTCATTTTTCTTTCAGTCTACGGTTTGCTTTAACTGGAAAAACTATTGCTTTTTAGACTTTCGTGCCAACGTCCAAGGAGTCTGAACTCCAGGACCATGGATTAGTTTTAAAACTTTCATTACACCCGAGGAACGCCGGGCTAAACTGCTAGGTACTAATAATAATCATAATATTGATAGAAGTAATAAGGATAAATATGAATCAAACAAAACTAAAAAAAGAAACACTCATAATCCTAATGATGAGAATAATATACAATGATAGGTGAGTATTAATTAATAATAAGTTTTATATGAAAAACCAGTTTAAAAAATATATAAACTGACATTTTAATAAATTTAATATATATCTACTTTTAATAAGAGTGAAAAAATAATAGTAATAATAATAATAATAATAATAATAATAATAATATATATATATATATATATATATATATATATATATATATATTCACACATATATTTTATTTTACGAAATGGATTAACTCAGACATATTTTTAATTTATTTGTTTAAACATTATTTTTAATAAATATTCGTAATTGAGTAGTTTCTTATTTTTTTATTATTAAACAGTATATATGTGGTGATACCGAGCAAAAGTGAGGGACCGGATGTTTGCTCTCTCACGACAAAAAGGCAAATGACCAAAAGTCGTCGTTGCGCATCCGGGTTCGCGCAGATGTACCGGCTGAAAAATAAAAAATAATCAAATATTAAATTTCCATTTAGCTATCCTAAGCGAATCTTATTTACCAGCCAATGGGAAGCCCAGAATCAAATACAAGTGTGAAATTTCAAACGAGCTGCTTTTGATCCAAAAAGCAGATATAAAAAGCTGAGAGAGAAAGCACCCAGCAGACTGACGAGACGAGCGTGATTAATATCTCCCTTGACCAAGTCAAGTGGCTACTATACTCGTCCCTTCAACTCTGTTTCCTTCTCTCCTGTCTCAAAACTACTTACTGACCTAAGGAGCGACTACATCAAAGACATTCCTCATTTTACACTCTCCAACATTCCTAAATCTCTTTCAGCTTATTATTTGCCATGAACATTTTAACCTACGTTGGACCTATATTCAAGTTATTACTTTAATTGTAAAAACATTAATTTGATATGTGTATATATAAAAATGTTATTTTTATACTCAAATTACGTTTCTTGATTTTATAATTATTTTATGACTTATAGTGGGCTATCTACCACAAGGCTAAATTCCGTTAACCTGCAACAGTATACAATTACCTTTCACTAGAACGGACTCCCACAACAACTAGAAAAGGAATAGATAAGCAACCCACTATATATATATATATATATATCTATATCTATATATATACCCATAATATCACGCATTGGTACCCTCACAGAACTTATATCTGGGTACATAGACAATATCCTAAAACCTTTATTGCCTAACATACCTAGTTATATTAGAGACACTACTGACTTTCTCAACAAATTACAAAACTTTAACTTAGTCCACGATGATAATATCCTAGTAACGATGGATGTTACGTCTCTGTACACGAACGTTCCACATGTTGAAGAAGTATCAGCTTGCCATGAGTTCCATAGTAAAAGCAAACTACCTAACAACCAAATTACAGATATATGCCAATTAATAAATTTCATTTTAACACATAATAATTTTAAATTTAACAACAAACACTATTTACAAATTAGTGGCACAGCAATGGACACGAAAATGGCACCTAGTTATGCCAATATCTTAATGCACTCTCTAGAAAGAAAGATACTAGACAATTCACATTATGTTAGATACATTGATGACATTTTCTTGTTATGGACTCATGGATTAGAAAAATTAAAAAACTTTTTACTTTCTGCAACAACTTCCACAATACAATTAAATTTACCATGGAGTACTCATACACATCCGTCCCTTTCTTAGACGTCATGATAAAAGTAAATAAACATACACTTTACACCAGTCTATACAACAAACCCACAAACCAACATAAATTCCTACACTTTAACAGTTTTCATCCCCTTAAATTAAAAATATCTATCGTATACAGCTCATTTCTAAGAATCAAACGCATATTCTCAGACCATCCAGATTTTCTAAACAACATTAACAACCTAACAAAGCAATTTCTAAAATGTAAATACCCAATAAAAATAATAAAAGAAGCACGAAATAAAACCATCCACATAAATCGTAACACTCTTCTCACATACAAGAAAGGAAAAACAACAACGAAATTCCCATGTTTTTTAACCACAATCAATATTCCCACGCACTTTAAAAAATGATTACAAGAACCTCCAATCAAACAAAAAAATCAAAGATATTTTCGATAAACCACCCATAAATGCAATGAAACAAACACCGAACCTATCAACTATTCTCACTTCTACCAAATATCTAAAAAATACAAACCTATTAGGGGATTTCAAATGTCAGAAACCCCGGCGTTTAATTTGTACACACTTAGTAAACGACACAATATTCTCTGTACTCAACACCAAAATCAAATGGCACCCACCATGCCTCACCTGTGACAGCCAAAATGTTATATATTTTCTCTTCTGTTCAATATGTCCAAATAGTGGATATATTGGAGAATCTGGTAATAGCTTTAGATTTCGTTTCAATAATTACAAACTTAGCATACGACAGAACAACCAATATTCCCCAATAGCAGTCCATTTCAATCAACCGGATCACACTTTAGAAAAGTGCAAATGTTTACTAATAGACTCTGATTTTAGTTCCACACACACACGCAGAAAGAAAGAAAAATACTGGATTTTAAAATTAAATACACACAAGCTAGGGTCAATAGGGACTTGGTGTTTTGAATCTTTACAAATATTTCAATAGCTAAATAATTTTTAGATACAATCAAAAAAATTTTCTTTAAAACAAAATTTATAAGTATTATTAAAGATAGGTTTACGTTTACAAATATTTAAAAAAAAATCTGTCGCTTTCTGCGTCACGTGATGTAAACAAACTCTCTCCACGGACGCTCTCGTGAAATACGTTTCTAATTTAAATTTTAAAATCATTTGTTTCTGATGGACGACTGAGGACGGTCTGAAATATAAAATATAATAATAGGAATAAACAAATACCGTAAAAAAAATACATTTTTAAACTTACAACTTTTTAGTTATTTTTCCTATACATATTAAGACAGTATACGTGGATCATCACTATGTTATTTGGACCCTATATATATATATATATATATATTATTGGCTAATCGAGAAAAATATGTGTCATCCGGCAGGATTCGACAACCGTCAATTGATCTGATGTGTCTTAGACTACTCGATCACCAAAGAATTCGTGATATTAGTTTCTGCAATGTCTTCGTATCCTAATGTAAACAAATATGAACGAAGTTCATTTGATTTTGCGAAATATTACGAAATGGATTAAATTCGAGATATTTCTAATATATTTGTTGAACATTATTTTTAATGGATAATCGTATTTAAGTAAATATTCTGTTATATATATATGAAGATCATATATATATATAATGATTGTAATATATATATATATATATCATATATAATCATGATTGTAATCAAGGGTTCGCTTCGCAATTTCTAGCACCTGCAAAATCCCGGAGCGTACAACGGCCGAAACATCGTACAAATGGCAACAAAGATGAGGACAATAGTCCGAATAATGTAAATAATCTAAAAATGTTCTTAGTTTTGAAAAATGTTTAAATTCCAGAAACACTCTTAAATATTCACTGGGTTAACTGAAATGGCTTAGTAAATTATGTCACTCAGTTAAGTGCCATACGTTATACACGCTTGGGGGATCATATCTCGAAAAATTATCCCGCAGTAGGTTGCCATTACTTTCTGCGGTAGACTGGTTGTCAACTAAGGCTATAGAACCCAATCGGTCCTATTATTTGACCCATAGCTATAAGGAGAAGAGATGTATTATATTATTAAGTAGTAATTAGTGGGGGATCAGTTTATCACTTCATAACAATATGAAAATGATCCCCCACTTTATGCCTATTAGAAGCCTTAATCATGTTTTCAACTGTTGTATTCAGTCAGTCAGTTAAGTGCCATACGTTATACACGCTTTAGGAGATCATGTCTCGAAAGAGACACGACGGACTGGGCAGAAGATTATCCCGCAGTAGGTTGCCATTACTTTCTGCGCTAGACTGGTTGCCAGCCAAGGTTTTCGAACACAATCTGTCTTGTTATTTAACCTATAACTAAAAGGAAGAGACGGATAAATACCTTTGCCAAAGGTATTTGTGCGTAAGTGAACGTAAAAGTATCAACTGGAATTCGAACTCGGCTCTCCGATTTCCCGTTCCGAGACGATATCCACTGCACCACAATGCACCACATCCGGAAAATTATGTCAGTCAGTTAAAGTGCCATACGTGATACACGCTTGGGCGATCATGTCTCGAAAGAGACATGACTAACTGGGCAGGAGATTATCCCGCAGTAGGTTGCCATTGCTTTCTGCGGTAGACTGGTTGCCGACCAAGGCTATAGAACCCAATCTGTCCTGCTATTTAACCCATAACTGGAAGGAAGAGACGGATTAATACCTTTCCCAAGGGTATTTGCGCGTAAGTGAATACAATGGATTCAACTGGAATTCGAACTCGGCTCCCCGGTTTCTCGTTCCGAGCCGATATCCACTGTACCACAATTATGTACGTTACTTAATTTGATGCTTTACTGTAAGTAAATGTTATCGTTTAATCTTTTTCTATTAAATAGTTAAATTGTTTTAGCTTGGGATAATATTATGTATTATATATTTTAAATAACAGTTGTTTATGAATTTAACCGTTTATTTTTTACATTTGCATTTTCATGTATGTTAGGTTCAGTGAATGTTAGCTTTTGAAATATGTAGAAAAAATACTCGACGGAATTTTTTCAAATAAAATAGTTTGTTTGAGCTGTTAATATTTATCTTTTAAATATTATTTATAATAATAATAAAGACATAATAATAAACATAATAAAAATAATCAACTTATAAGATAAATAATATTTATCTTATATGTTGATAGATTTATTTATTTATTTATTTATTTATGAGGTAGTAGTAAGATGTGTACTAAATGCAGTAATTCTCGACAAATGGCAAGTTAACCTGAGAGCGAGAGTGATGCTTATGTATCCAATGTAAGAATCTAATGTTATTTACTGATTTTTGAGTGAGGACAGAACGATTTTGAGGTCATTAGCTTTTATCATTTTTATCCTCATCATTAGCCTTATGACTGAGTCACTGCGCAACTGAGCACCTACCCAGCTTCATCTATTTGTAGGTATTCAATTATGCGTAGACTGTCTTTTTTAATAAGAAGAAGCGATATATATGCAGTATTTGTTAGGATCATTAACTTACATATACTGGTGAATTCTATTTTTAATAGCTTTTCCGTCTTGTTTAAAGTTTGGGTGTATTTGATTACGATAAACTAATTTTATGGTGTGTATATTTCAGCTTATAACAGGATGTTTGCTTCTGTTATGTTGTTGTAAAATTTATTAAAACTAATTTTATTCGCTCGTCGGCGACATGGTTGCGGAAATTGTTGTTTATAATCGCTCGTTTTCTATGGCCTAAGTCTTTATAAATTAATGTGCTGAGGTAATGTGTCTAGTTTAATGTCTTTTTTTTTTACAGCTGTTTCATATCTTTGAGGCTATTTAATTTTGTAATTGAGAAGACACAAAATTTTTGTTAGGTCAGCTTAGCTTAGAATAAAACAATTTTAATAATAATGTTAATAATAATATTCTTTAAAGGACACTTTTAATAAAAGAAAAAGATAAGACAGTTATTATTATTTCGACACGATTGCTGCTTTCTTCAATTTGTAATTAAATATTTTCTGCAAGTATAAAAATATACAAACGTTGCTTGGCTCGTGAAAAAGTGTTTGCTGCTTGGCTCGTGAAAAAGGGTTTGCTGCTTGACTCGTGAAAAAGGGTTTGCTGCTTGGCTCGTGAAAAAGGGTTTGCTGCTTGGCTCGTGAAAAAGGGTTTGCTGCTTGGCTCGTGAAAAAGTGTTTGCTGCTTGGCTCGTGAAAAAGGGTTTGCTGCTTGGCTCGTGAAAAAGGGTTTGCTGCTTGGCTCGTGAAAAAGGGTTTGCTGCTTGGCTCGTGAAAAAGTGTTTGCTGCTTGGCTCGTGAAAAAGGGTTTGCTGCTTGGCTCGTGAAAAAGTGTTTGCTGCTTGGCTCGTGAAAAAGGGTTTGCTGCTTGGCTCGTGAAAAAGTGTTTGCTGCTTGGCTCGTGAAAAAGGGTTTGCTGCTTGGCTCGTGAAAAAGGGTTTGCTGCTTGGCTCGTGAAAAAGAGTTTGCTGATACTTAAGGTGGGAAAGCACATGAAAACGCAGCAAGCTTGAATTAAATTCAATTTAAATGTGCGTAACTTTATGAGGAATGTTCTCATCTGAAATATTAGACTATTAGTTGATTGAAGCAAGTAGTCAAAGATTTTTAGTAGAAATCTTATAAAATATTCAAGCATTTCTGTTTATCCCACCCGGTGTGAAATATCAGTAGTTTGAATATGCTATTATCTTCATGCGTTTTAAGGGTTGCAAAGTCAGTAGATTCTGGATTGAGGCACAGATCCTGAAAAATACCAAAACTCATTGTCAAACAGTGATTTTTTAATTTTTTTTTTTCTAAAATCAGGATCTTCTTTTAGTGTAGATCTTACTCTGTATTTCATAATTAAACTATATTTATTTATATTTGACGGACTGAATAGTCGAGAAATATTATTAGGAAAATATGCTTCCTCCGGCATGCTTTTTAGCTAATAACGATGCACTCAGCTTTTGTGTTATTTATGTTGAGTCTTTTCTTCTTGCTTTCGTTCGGTAATATTCTCGTGATTTCTTATCCGTGTTTGCTATGAGCACTATGTAGTCTGCGTATCTTACACTACCGGTCATAATTATTAGGCTACCCCAGTGTTTTAAAAAATGATGTATTTCATACTATGTTTTAGTATTTATTGCCAAGTGAATAATTGTAAATGAAAATAGAAGGGTTCTTTTGTTAATATTGTACAATAGCATTTGCATAAAATAAATTTATAAATATTTAATAATTACCTATATTGCAGTTTCATCAATGAAAGAATGAAGAAAATTTAGGGTGATTCAGACGAGTTCATCTTTGCTTCCTTGCCTTGTAAAATTTTACAAGGTAATAATAACAAAAGAACTATTCTATTTTCATTTAGAATTATCAACTAAAAATAGTATGAAATACATCATTTCTTTTAAAAAATTGGGGTGACCTAATAATTATGGCCGGAAATATATATATATATATATATATATATATATATATATATATATATATATATATGTGTGTGTGTGTGTGTGTGTGTGTGTGTGTGTGTGTTATAATAATTTAATTTCATTTTTTTTTTAAATTTTCATTTCTTAAGTAGATCTCTAAAGAAACTTTAATAAATGTTAGATGAAGACACATTTCGTACTTTGTGTTATTTATCTATTATAAAGAGCGTATGTGTGTGCCTGCGTGCGTGTATGTGTGTGTGTGAACACATCCTCCCGTGTGTGCGTAAATTAATATAGATAGTATGTAATGGTTAAATAAAGAAGACAAGAGGCAAACTATATTTTTCTCGCCTACGCGTTTCGTCCGGTGATAAAATTTATCAAGGCAAAAAGATCAAATGGATGTGCAATGTAATGGGTATTTACCCTACTCCCGGAGAGGAGCGAGTTTTGACACAAGGTCGGCTTTTAAAGTAGAGAAAAACACTTTATAACATGACATTACTTTTAACATCTGATAACATGACATTACACTTCACATTATATGTGCAGTCTAATGTTATTTTATGAGACGTTAAAATGATGGAAATTAACCAATTTCTTTGGTTTTTTAAAATATTTTTGTTGTGAATGTTGGTCTGAGAAAGCGTTGTTTCTATAATAAAAGGTAAGATTGAAATTAAACCGGAGCATAAATTAAATATATTCTATATTTAAGCAAACTCTTCTTAATCTCGGATTATAACTGAATATACTTTTACATAGTATGTAATGTTACAGAAAATCCCGAAGATGAACGAAATGGTTTTAACAACTGACATATTAAATTTAGTTGTTTGAACATTATTTTTTATCGATGTTCGTATCTGAGTAGATATTCTGTTTTTAATGAAACAGTATATTTATATATTTATTTCTATCGGCCTGATTATTTACGATAAATTTTGTTATGAAAATGTGTGCCATTCGGCAAGATTCGAACCTGAGACTCTGAAAGCCGTCAATTGAACTAGTGCGTCTTAGACACACATTTTCGTAACAATATTTATCGTTAATAATCAGGCCAGTAGAAATAAATATATCAATATACTCTTTGATTAAATCAGAATATCTGCTCAAATACGAGTATCGATTAAAAATAATGTTCAAACAAATAAATTTAATATAGTATGTGATATAAACTAATATAGATTTCATTTGCAAACATTTACTTCGTAAATTATATGTATTAAATATTCATTTAATAAAAGTAAAAAAAAACACTTAATAAAGCTTTGTCTATTTTATAAATTTATTTTCTGAGATAAATTCCTGTTTAGTATTTTTAAGCTCCATGAATTTGTAAAAACTTTTTTCTGCTTTCTAATATTCCATATAACATTTAGACACTTTCTTTTATGCCTGAATGATCTGAAAGGCTTTTTCGGCAAATTGTATGCTTGATTTATTTCAATTTCCACGAAACAAGGACTGAATTATGCAATATCCAGGTCATTTGTAAGACGACACTCGGGCTCTTTACGAACAATTCTAATTAAAAAGTAGTTTATTTGTTCCCCTGCATGACTAAGCGGCAAGGACAATTTTTCTCTGGCCACATATGGAAGCGGAAGCGATGAAATGTTTTCAGCACGGCCCACTTTTCTTAATCTTTAATAAATATGTTAAAGTATTTGTGGGGAGAAATTCCTTTTGGTCGGCAGATTCAATTTCTTCACCATCTCGTTTATAAAAAGTAAATTAGCGAAGAGTTCATAGGCCAACCGACTTTCTAAAAAAATGACAAAATGAACAATGATCAGAATTTATTCTGGCATTCTTTCTCTGTCACGCGCTGAATAATATGCATCATTATATATATATATATATATATATATATATATATATATATAGCGTAATATATAACAAACATTTCGAGGTGTGGAATTTTGCAAGATTTGTGTGTGTCAAGCAAAGTTTATAAATTCGAGAAAATTCTTTTATTTCTAACAATGAATCAGACGCGAATTGATAAACATAGAACTTGCTTTGTTCACTACATATTTATATATATGTGATGTGTGTGATTGTTGGTGTGCGTATAATAGAATTAAAGTGAGTAAAAGTTTGGCACTTAGCTGATTGCTGTTATCTAAAGAATCCTTTATCATTTAGTTGATTCCTGTTACCTGCAGCAGTTCCGACTCCAGTGTTTCGAAGGTGAACCCAGCCGTTCAACCCACATTAATTATATTAATGCACTATCTTTGATATCGAGCACCTATTGCAAAGACTACTTGTCTTAAATGCCTTTTTTCTCAGTATCCTAATGACAGCCAGCATTTTTTGTCTTTATACTATCTTTGACATCATTATATATATATATATATATATATATATATATAGGGGTTGGACGAAATAATGTGAACACCTTCAAAATAGCAACCCGATTTTCAGTTGTTTCTAACACCGTCAAAGGCTTTTAGATTTCTATTTTTTAATGTATTTCTATTGCTGCTTGTTTATGTTTCTAATAAATTAGTTTTTTTCGGTATAATCATCAGAAACTACTGAAATCCTTCGACATGTCAGACTTATCAGATTTCCAAAGAGGTCAAAATGTTGGCGCTAGTATGGCAGACGCAAGCGTGACTGAAACAGCCCGAATGCTGGACGTTTCAAGAGCTACAGTCTCTAACGTGATGACTGTATATGTAAAAAACGGCAAAACATCGTCGTCGAAGCACAATTCCGGAAGAAAATCAAAGATTTCTGATAGGGCCCGTCGGACTCTGACGCGAATTGTCAGGAACGACCGCCAAACAACAGCCCTTAAAGTGACTGCCAAAATTAATGACCATCTCGAGCATCTAGTCCGAGGGGAGCTTCACAGATCAGGTTTTCATGGGAGGGTTGCCATCAGAAAACCGTTGCTCTCAACAACAAACGTTGCACAGCGTTTAGAGTAGTGTAAAAACCATCAGAACTGGTTTATGGAGTAGTAAAATATGTGATATTCTCTGATGAATCATCATTCACTTTATTTCCGACCACCGACCGAGTTCATGTCTGGAAGCAGCCTAAAAAAGCACATGAACCAGACTGCCTTCTTCCTACTCTGAAACATGGAGGAGGATCTGTGATGATCTGGGGGTAATATTATGGAAATCCGCCGGCCCAATATTTTCCCTCTATGGCAGAATCAATCGTCAAGAATATTTAGGCATTTTATCTGACCAGGTGCATCTCATCCGGATGAAAATACAGTATTCCAGGATGATAATGCTCCAATCCACGCAGCTAAATTGGTCTTTGAATGGTACAAGAAACATTCTGATGTAGTAGAGCACATTGTCTGGCCAATAGTCCCCAGACCGGAATAATACTGAGCATTTGTGGTCTAGATTAGAAAACAAAGTGAGACGTCGATATCCACCACCGACATTGCTAAAAGAACTGGAAGCAGTTTTCACAGAAGAATGGACAAAAATCCCTTTAGAAACCATTCAAAATTTGTACAATTCCATACCTCGCAGGATTAAAGGAGTTATTACTGAAAAAAAAAAAAGAAAAAAAAGTCTATTGAACGAGGCTCATCCCTTGTTCCCTGTTTAGAATGCGGTTTCCGGTTTTCTCTTTTCCAAACTTCTCACTTTTTTTTTTCAATTGGAGTAGATAGACTAAACTATCGCCCGGTTTACACACCACCCACGTCTATTAAACAGGTGTAGAGGCTCATCCCTTGTTCCCTGTTGAGGATGTGGTTTCAACCTCGGCGGGTCATTTATTGCCAACTAAATTTTATCTATTTATTGCTGGTAATACATTTTTCTTTTAACAATTTATTGTTGTTTTTTTATATAAATTTTGTGTCTAGTAATACATTTTTCTTTTCGAGTATCAAGATTCATTGGGATTTGTTTTTAAGTCCTACCCTTGTTATTTAACCCATAACTGGAGCGAAGGGAAGAATTAATACTTTTCCCACAGGTACCAGTGCTTAAGTGAATGCAGAGTATTCAACTGGAATTTGAACTCTTTCCGAGCCGATATCCACAGCACCGCAACGCACATCCATCACTATACGCTTATAGCAGCTGGTATTCCCAAGCGGTCACTCATCTAAGTACTGACCAGGCTCAATGTTGCTTACCTTCGGTGATCGAGTGAGAACTGGTGTATTCAACGTGATAGGCCGTAAGCCATAGCGACCTGGTAAGATTACACTGCGTAATACATATTATATCAAGTTCCTAACATTCTGTACGTCGAACTTATTAGGACCGATTTTAGCACAAATTCTAGCCTCCACTGCGAAAATAACTCCACAAAACTATCAATGTAATCAATTTGTATCCATCAATCTCAGCTGAGAAAATATAAACATCCAGTTAGTACAGCGTTTACAGACACCTTTATCTTTCGGTAAACGTTAAAAACATCATTATGGTTGATTTCATTACGACAGTAACTCCATTTACGGTAATAAAGTATTTATTTCTCATTAAAATTAATAATCATTTTTAAAAAATTAAACCTGAATGTAGTTCCAAAAGATATGACTGTTGTGAGGATGTTTTAGGGGAAAGAGATACCTGAAGATTTGATTCAGGTCAAAAGAACCATGCACATACACACATTTATATATATATATGAATTGAATTGTTTGAACATTATTTTTTATCGATACTCGTATTTAAGTAGATATTCTGTTTTTCATGAAACAGTATTATATATTTATTTCTACCGGCCAGATTACTTACGATAAATTTTTATTACGAAAATGTGTGCCATTCGGCAGGATTCGAACCTGCGACACCTATTTATATAGGGGAAGCTACCATTTGATCTGGTAACGTCGTAGACCTCTCGACCACGAATAGCATTCAGTCTAAACGATGTTTTTATCAAGCCTATATAACACAATCTTCGATCCATCGTAAACAAACATATCTGCTCTGAAATGTATCGTAATAATGTCAACAAATGTAAACATGTTACGGAAATCAACGAATTTTAACGAAACTTGGTTATAAGCAACCAACAATTCGAAATGGCACACATTTTCGCAATAAAAATTTATCGTAAATAATCAGGCCGGTAGAAATTCATATATAATACTGTTTCATTAAAAAACAGAATATCTACTTAAATACTAATATCGATAAAAAATAATATTCAAACAATTCATTTCAATTTGTCGGTTGCTTATAACCAAGTTTCGTTAAAATTCGTTGATTTCCGTAATATATATATATATATATATATATATATATATATATATATATATATATAATTAATATGATAAAAGCACGCTATATTTATGGTTAAAAGTGCTCAAAATAAAAGATAGAGCATATGTAAATATAAAGTTACACTTTGAATACACAGACGACAGACAGTTTCATGCTTCAACACAGTCTTCATAACTTCAGTGTCGACTAACATTATTTTTGTCCTTATCATTTCACCCCAAGCAAGGCGGTACCGCCATTCATGTGCAGGGGGCTACATAAGAGATTTAAAGTTTTAGGCAGGAAAAGTTTGAAGACAAAGCCGAACTAGCTATAGGAGGTGAAAGAGAAAGGGCAAGAGAAGGATGTGAACACTGGAATGAGGACATTTGCGAAGATAGGGAGAAAGGAAAAGAACAAGATACACCCGGTGATTTAAAAACGGCTGGAGTTAAGTCAATAAGATGTGGGAATTGACTTTACATTTAAATTACTGGAGGTTGTTACCGTGAGGAAAGCCAGTATATGGAAGGGATTTCCATGCGTGGGAAATGCGAGAAAAGAAGGTGATGGCGTAGAATTTTTGCCTGCTTTTGATAGAAATAATTGTAAAAGGGTGAGAAGTTTGATGCCAGTCTGGTTGCCCGAGTAAATTCTTGCGGAGAGGGCACCAGTGATCTAAGTTCTTCCAAGCAGAAGCCATGAAAATATTTGTAGAAGAGACAGAGGGAAGTCACATTCCGCCGATGAGAAAGTGGCTGGAGTCGAGATTATCCTTTGGAGCCTGTCGAGAACACCGAAACAAACAGACGGGGTGCCTGAGTAGATATAACAACAGTATTCTATGCACGGTCGAATGGTTGATTTGTAGATATGCAAGATAGATTCAGGCGGAAAAAAACTTCCTGTCGCCACACAGTGACCAAACCTTCCTAGCAGTGGATTTAGCCATATATATATATATATATATATATATATATATATGATCAGTGTGGTCTGATTATTTACGATAAATTTTTATTATGAAATTTCGTGTCATTCGGCAGGATCCTGATCAGGCGATAGATATAAATATATAATACCGTTTCATTAAAAACAGAATATCTACTTAAATACGAGTATCGATCAAAAATAATGTTCAAACAAATCATTTCAAATAGACGGTTGTTTATAACCAAGTTTCGTTAATCTTCGTTAATTCCCGTAATACATATATATATATTACGGAAATCAATGAATTTTAACGAAACTTGGTTATAGGCAACCGACAATTAGAAATGAATTGTTTGAACATTATTTTTTATCGATACTCATATTTAAGTAGATAATCTTTTTTTAATGAAACAGTATTATATATTTATATCTACCGGCCTGATTATTTACGATAAAGTTTTATTACGAAAATGTGTGCCATTCGGCAGGATTAGAACCTGCGACCCCTATTTACATAGGGGAAGCTACCATTTGATCTGGTAACGTCTTAGACCTCTCGACCACAAAATGAGGTTTTTATCAAGTCTTTATAACACAATTTTCGATCTATCGTAAACAAACATATCTGCTCTGAAATGTATCGTAATGTCAACAGATAAAAGCATGTTAACGGAAATCAAGGAATTTTAACGAAACTTGGTTATAAGCAACCGACAATTAGAAATGAATTTTTTCGTGAAAATTCGTTGATTTCCATAACATTTTTATGGAGTGTATATTTAAAGTTAGTGTTGCTTTTAACGTTTTATATGTATATATATATATATATATATATATATATATATATATATAACACTCCTATTTATCTAAGTTCCATTTAAAATTACACACACACACACACACACACAGATATATATATCACATAATTTGTTGAAATCGATCAACAAATAAAATTTTATTAATTTTTGATTTAATTTTTCTTATATTTTTCTTTTTTATGATAAGGAATGTAAAAATATTTCATAAATTTTTACTTTCAAAACGCTTTCAGCGACATTATTAGCCGTTTTTAAGAGTGTTAATTTTCCGATGTTGTTATTTTATCAACCTACTTTGACTCTAATGTAAGTTTTTATATTTTTTTTCTAAAAAAAGAGCGTTTTTAAAAGCCATCACGTGAGGAGCGACTGAGCATCGCGTGAGCGTCTGTCTATTTATGCATACATTTCCAAAACTCCATTTTCACTATTACATAATCTAAGGTTGAATGACAGGAGAAAATCCTTTTCTGTATAGTGCGTCACTTATAGCAAAATACCTTTGATATTGTGATTAAAAATAGTATTTTTGTATTTTTAACCAGAACTTTTCTCAAGGGGGTTTGTAAATTATGGGTTGATAAATGTATTATTGTAACACAGCACTGAAGGTAAAAAAAATAAATAAAGTAAAAAAAATAAATAAAGTAAAATAAATAAATGGATTAAATATCTGACAAATTTATGTAGTTCAGTAAGTAAAAGTAATGACACCATTTCAGTTAAAGCAGCGCGGTTTGCAACAACTTCTACAGAAAATATTCTGAGCAAGCCATGCGTTGAAAATTTGGGAAACGACGAAGTTTTAGAGAAAATGGAAACAAAAAGGATACTTATACTTAACATTAGAAATAGACAGTAGAACTTCCCAGGTCATATGAGAAAGCAGGGTCCGAAAATTTTGACAGTAACATGACTGACTACAGGAATGAGGGACAGAGGGAATCACTGCATGACCTAACATTATTATCACATTTTTCTTAACACTTCCAAAATATCTTCTTCTATGTGCGTTGTCTCTTCAGGACGTAGGCCATAATGGCCTTCAACGTCTCCATATTCCTTGGTGGCTCTTAGCACACTTTCTCCTGTGTCACCACGCAAGCCTCATTCTATCATCCACCTGCTCAGGCTCTTCAAATATGTTATTTTTTTAAATTTTTTTTTATTTTTAATCATATCACCTCGAGCAAGGCGGTAACGTCACTGATGTGCAGGGGGCTACATAAGAGTGAAGAGATTGGAAAAGAGAAAACCGGAAACCGCAGCCTAAACAGGAAACAAGGGATGAGCCTCTACACCTGTTCAATAGATGTGGGTGAAGTGTGAACCGGGCGATAGTTTAGTCTATCTACTCCAATTAAATCCGCTGCCTTTCTCTGTTTCTTTTTCCCTCTATCTGGCCTGTTAGTAACAGGTTATCCAAGCCCTCCTTCATCATTGCATGTCCCAGGAACTTCAGTTGTCTCTTCCTGATGCTCAATATTAATTTCCTTTTTGTTTACATTCTTTTCAAGACCTCATCATTACACACATGCTCGGACCACGATATCCGCAGCATCCTTCTGCAGAACCACATTTTCATCACATAGCAATCTTGTACTCTATTCTTTGTTTTTAGTGAAAGTTTCCTGTCTCTTAATACTTTACTCAGCTACTGGAACAGCTTCGCCATGCCAATTCGCCTTCGGATCTTTGTGTCGCACTTTCCGTCTTCTGTTAGAACACTTCCCAAGTATTTAAATTGTTGCACCTGCTTGATTTTAGTATCCTCCACCTGTATTTGGTATTTGGGGTTGCACTTTTTGCTGATGACTATGCATTCGGTTGTCTTGAAGTTTATTTGCAGTCCTTTTTAGTCACTCTCTTCAGCTATTTTCTTCTTTCATTTCCGTGTCTACAGTCAGCACTGTATCATCTGCGTACTGTATGTTATTCAAATTGTGGATTCCGATAACAAATCCTGGCATAACATTTAGGGTCCTCAAAATAGTCTCGCTGTACATGTTGAACAGCTCCGGTGAAAAGACATACCCTTGTCTTATGCCCCTTTCTACATTTGGTATTTTCTGTCTTTTTCGATATGAACATGTCTGACGCTTGAATAGACAGCCAAACATTCACTTACATGTAGAAAATTATATATTACATAGCAGTTCAGTATTCATTATTTTGTTTCATGAAGATCTCATTTGAAGTGCCAAATTTCAATTAATTAAGACAATATTGATTCTCTGTAGTTAATCTTTTTCAGGTGAATTGCTACTTTTGGCAAAGAGTTAAATTTTGTGGAATAGATAATTCTATTTTCTTGTTTATATCAATTAGAATTGCGTATTTCCTTATAAAGTTTTTAAGTGAAGATTCAACATGTTTATTCTAATGATGCATTTGATTTTTGTAGAAAGTATTCATGTTATTGACTTTTTCCCTGTGTTTGGTGTTGCTAATTGGTTACCTTAGAATTGAAAAATTGATATAATTTGTTCTTAAAAGAATAAATTATAACATGAAAATTTTTATAAAAAGCTTGACCACTGTAACTTGTCTGTCATTTTTAACGAAACGTTCCTATATATATATATATATATATATATATATATATGATAATAATAACTACTTAGACTCTGTAAGAATGCACTTCGTAAATTTATGCCAATATAAACTCTCGAAAAAAACCATTAACAAACAGAACCTAAATTCGTTACAATCCGGCGTACAAAGGTCGTCGGATACATGGGGAGAAAAAAAGAAACCAGCGGAACAAGAACAAAACATTCAAGATTCTGCAGTAAAGAAAAAATCCCCAAACGGACGAAACACAAGAAAAAGTGCTCGATACGAAAGTCCTAAAATACAATAGTAGAGCAAAAACACACGAAAAATCTAAAGTGATTTAGAGCCTTTTCCCTGACGATCCGTAGTGTGAAACCGCGGTAGGTTTTGGCTCACTTTAGATTTTTCGTGTATATATATATATATATATATATATATATATATATATATATATATATTGGAAAAATGTCTAAGTATTCATTGAGCTTTGTTCCTAAGTCTGGCTTTAGCTTAGTGTCGTCTGTATATCATGTTAGGAGATTATAACCGCCAATGAGAAATCGTCTGATGTCGTCTGCTGATCAGAGAATCGGCCCGTTTTATAAGGGAAATTGATACGCTGGAAAAACGCATACTTGTTAAATGGTACTCCACCCTTCTCTCTCTTTGTCTCTCTGTCTCTCTCTATTTCTTTCTACAAGTCACATACGCACACACATATATATATATATTTGATAGAATAAAGTAAAGAACAAAGTAAGAAATGCATCTTAATCTAATATGTTTCACTTTTAATTAAAGTTTCTTCAGAAATCGAGGAAAAAATGAAAAAATTACAAAGAGATAGTATCTTGGAGAGTTGTGATTTGGCTACGGGGGTTGATTGTTATTGTTTATATATTACTCACGTGTATTAAAAAGTAGATGATTAGATTATACAAAACATTCCACAAACATAGATTTAAAAATATATATATATTGCTTTAATACGCGTGACATATCAAATTAATAAGAATCAATCCCAACGGGATAACGATATATATTTTTATACGAAAATGTCTAGAGTATGCATTGATCGCATATCCATCCATGGTAAATTTGAACACAGACTTTTACAATATTCGCTATTCCAAATAAAACAAATCTTAATAAAATCGGCTTGATTAAAAAAATATTAAAATATTTATTTATTATTAATTATACTTTAGAACGTATACAAACTAAAACCTACTTCAAAACTGCCCATTTTGTTTCAACATTAAAAGAACAATGTCTCATCAGGGAGTTAAATATGATGGTAAATTTACCATCATTATTAACTACCTAATGAGTAGTAGTAGGTAGTTTGTACATGTTCTCAAGTATAATTAATAATAAATAAATAATATATATATATATATATATATATATATATATATATATAGATCAGTTAATTACGCTACTATGGTTTGGGTGTTTTTTGTTTCCTTAGGCGCTATATACTGCAAATCACCTGACAAAACTGAAAATGTCGAAAATATGGTAACGTAATCAGCTGACTTTTGTAAATTATGTATTTAAATGCTCCACGTCTATAAATTAAGTATTTAAATGCTCCACGTCAATATATGTTTGATAGGATATCAAACATATATTGACCACTAATACAGCTACTTACTGGTTTAATTTCAATCTAATTTAAATCTGATTAATAACTGTTAAGTATATATATATATTCTAAAATTTGCGCATTCAAAAATTCCCTGCCACGTGAGCGTTCAAAAAAAAAAAAACAAAAAAAAAAACCGTTACATGAGCGTTCATAAAAAAACGGTAAACGATAACTCAGATATTGCAAATTGCCTGAAGACACCACTCATGATAGAAACCTAGGTCGCGTAATAACTCGTTTACAAATGCAAATATTCAAACGTTCTACACTATACTTGTATTGAACAATTTTGATACAGCTGTGCACTGGTCTAACCTTAATATGACCAGAAACTAAGTAATTAACAATCAATCAATCAATCAATCAATCAATATATATATATATATATATATATATATGTGTGTGTGTGTGTGTGTGTGTGTGTGTGTGTGTGTGTGTGTGTACCAGCAGTCTGGCCCGTTGTTGCTCGGGTGTAATGAAAGCTTTAAAACTAATCCATGGTCCTGAAGCTCAGACTCTTTGGACGTTGGCACGAAAGACTTAAAAGCACTACCGTAGACTGAAAGAAAAATGAATAGATGTAAGTCAAATTTTGATTTCCTGGTATCGATATCAAATAAGTTTTTTTCGTCGTAAACTGAATTTTGAAGGCTAAATAAGTCCTCTGAGTAAAGGGTATCATGGCTGAGATTAAGAACTACAATTATACATACTTAGAGCCAAACCCGAAGCAAAAACTAAAATAAAAGGGCTGAAAAAAATACAGACACACAGACAGATAAACAGACACACACACAAACATCTTGCCTTTTATAGATATATATTATCGATTTTCTGCACTATTGTAAGAACTGCAACCTTGAAACTTCTGAATATCGTTTCTTATGTCTTTGTCTATAAGTGTATCAAATTTGATTAAAATCGGACCACTCCTTCTATAACCCGATTTTTCGATTATCGATTTTCGATATTTATCGGGGGTACCTCGACACAAAACCTAGCTAAGAATACTCGCAGACGCTTATAGTAAAACTGTGTAAATTTTCAAGAAAATTGGTTCAGCCGTTTCGGAGTCTATAGGTAACGGACACACACAGAGACACACACAGAGACAAAGTTTCCATTTATAAGTAAGTTTATATATATATATATATATATATATATATATATATATATATATATTTGTTATATCTATCTACATATATATATATATATATATATATATATATTTGTTATATCTATCTACATATATATATATATATATATATATATATATATATATATATATGTATATATATATATATGCATTTCATGGTCTGATGTTTGCGTTTAGCGTGAAGCAAACCGTTGCCTTTGTGTGTGTGTTTTTTTATCTATGTATCTTCAGGCGTTTTATATTGACAAATCATCCAACTCTTTTTTCTCCGACCTTTGATTAAAAACATTATATTTAAAATTTTCTGCACCGCAGGTTCGTGCACATGTGCAGTCGTATCAGCATAACAAATTTACAATGAGGAAATCCTATAGAACGAGCAACTTTGGTATGACGATAAACTACATCCGGCAGCAAGTCTTCTGATCGGAAATGTTTTGAGGAGTGGGGAACCACCTCTTAATTGCTGTTGTTCTCATGTCCATCCTAACTCGGGGTGATAACATTTGTTAAGGTCCCAACTATGAGCTATTTGTATACATCTAAACTGGGACCGAAAACACAGTATAAAAATCGATTTTTATAGTAAAAATACTAGTAATACCCTTAAAAAAAGTTGACAGTAATATATACTCTCGACAAAAACCCTCTTTGCAAAAAAATAAAAATGAAAACTGATTTCTTACAAAGAGTGCATATTCTGTTCGTATAAACCTAATCTAAAACTCTTCTCAGAATTAAATAACCCAGTAATGTTGATATACCGTAAAACAAAATAAACCAAACCAAAACCTAAATGACGAAATACGTCACAAGAAAATTTTCCATTTTGTCATACATTTTCTGTGCGTGTGCGTGTGTGTGTGTGTGTGTGTGTGTGTGTGTGTGTGTGTGTGTGTGCGTGTGTGTGTGTGTTGTGTCTGTGCATGTGTTTGACAAGCAATGCTTTTGCATTTAATGATTACTGGAAGAAAAAGTGTAAAGCATTTAAAAATACAGTAAAAAAAAATAGGATTTCACTCTATATTGGGAAATTTGTAAAAAGTGAAGAGAAAGTGTTATTTTTAATTCTGTATTCACCACAAGATATCTCTCCCTCTCTCTCCATCCCTTTCTCTCAATCTCTAACCTCCTTATTATAATAAAAGCAGTTGTGCATTCATTTGCACATACACACACACACACGCATATATATATATATATTATACCTAGTGAGCCCAAAAAACCTACCAAGGTTTCACCTAAGCGGATCGTCAGGGGCAGCTGGCTAACGAGTAAAGAAACAAACGACAAGATAAAGGAAACTCAATAACCCACAAGTAGGTAGGTTTCTTGGCTCACTAGGTACACTTTATTTATTCTGCTCTACTTATGTATTGAGCACTTTATGGTTTAGTTGATTACTCGTCTCGGGTTTTTTACTTTCGGCTACGTGCTGACTCGGTCCGAACCCTTTTGATTGATGTTCATGTGCTTAGCTCTTTCTTTTTTTTATAACCATTTTTCCTTCCACGTAGATTCGCGGAGGGTTTTTCGACAAGAATATAGTTATAAGTCTGTCTATATATATATATATATATTACTCCTCTCACACTCATGTATATATATAGAGAGAGAGAGAGTGAGAGAGACAGAGAAGGAGAGAGAGAGAAAGTGAGAATAGCAAGAATATTTTATTATAATCATTTCATGCTAAGCAAGGCAGCACTGTCACTGCAGCGCAGGGGTTTACATAAGAGGTGAGTATTGAGAAAGAGTAGCAATTTGCAGGGAGAGTCAGGGAATGAATAACAGAAGGATGAAAACACTGTAATGATGAGTGCTACGTGAGAGCAGAGTGGAAAGGAAGAAGAAAATAATACAAAGGTTGTCAAGGAAAGGATGCAAGTCAAAGAGATTATATATAGCAATTGAAATAGCATTTAAATTCTTGGAGATTGTAGTTTTCAGAGAAGAAAAAAAAGAAAGGAAGGAAAATCCGCAGGCAGAAAATGCGAGAAAAGAAGCTACTAGGGTAAAAGTTGCAGTTACTTTTGATCGGTTTCACTGAAAAAGGGCCGGACCTAGTCACTTGTCCAGTAGCTCAAGTAAATTCATGTAGAGGGAACGCCAGAAAGCTATGCTCACTGGGGCAGAAGCCATAAAGTATTTATAGATGAGATGAATCAATATTTTACAGATAAAGTGTGTGAATGATAGCGACAAAGAATTTAAAAATTTGATGGATTGATATGCTTAATATTTGTGAACGCATCTTGTCTTTCAGTAGTGCATAGCTAATTTTTCATGGACCTAGTATATATATATTAGTCATCCACATACAAGTCTGTTTCGCAGATCATCAGTGCGGCTAGACACACCCACTTGCTTCTGGCTAGGATCGAAACTCGACTTATTTGGTGTCAGTCGGAGTCGCTACTCCCTAAGCCATAGGCACATGGAATCAGAGTAGGGAAATTTTAACGTGTTGTATATAAGCAGTGTATACACACGCCAGTCACCGAAAGAACTCAATTCTACATATATATATATATATATATATATATATATATATATATATATATATATATAAGTTTCAGTGAAAACAACTGACAATGTACTGCAATTAAGATTTTTATGTAATATTTCATGTGTTCTTATAATTTTTTTATTTTTTCTGCACCAAATGTTTTGTATGATCCATGCACGAAAGAGAAGAAATATTCAAAATTTCCATGCACAAAGGAAGAATATTCAAAATTCTACAATATAATTGTAGTGAACACTTTTTAATACAAATGTGTATGGTTTTAATCTTATTATGACCAAAAACTAAGTTTTAAACAATAATATATATCTGTCCTAATATGGACATGTGGGCGTCTATATAAAATTAAATAAAAGAGAGAGATTTTTTGGGTGGGGTGATATTTCGATTGACTACTGTTGTACCATTTGGATCTGATGAGCCGCAATAAGAACATCAAAGCGGTTAAATATGTATTATCCATTGTAATAATCGAAAATCCTTTATAAATTATATATATATATATATATATATATATAAGCAAAAACTAGCCTTAGCCGTGACGTTTCGTTCAAGGCAACGTGGGATTTATTTTATAATACTTGTTTATACACAAAGCGAGAACATGGGCTCATCAAGGGTTTTACATTTCAGAACATTCATAAATGTTCATCAGGTGGTTCCCAAACATACACAAATGTAAAAGCCAATGACATCCTTGGCTTGGTATATAAACATGTGATGTGCCTCAGAGGCTAAGAAACGTTTTTCGTATTTTTATTCAGTTTTTCTTCTCTACAGATGGATTCTATCCGAGAATATATATATATATATATATTAATCGTTTCACCCCGAGCAAGGCGGTAACGCCACTGATGTGTAGGGGGCTACGTAATAGCGAACCGGGCGATAGATAGATCTATCTACTCCAATTGAAAAAACAAAAAACAAAGTGAGAAGATTTGAAAAGAGAAAGCCGGTAACCACATCCTAAACAGGGAACAAGAGATGAGCCTCTTAACCTGTTTAATAGACGTGGGTGGAGTGTGAACCGGGCGATAGATAGATCTATCTACTCCAATTGAAAAAACATAAAACAAAGTGAGAAGATTTGAAAAGAGAAAGCCGGAAACCACATCCTAAACAGGGAACAAGGGATGAGCCTCTTAACCTGTTCAATTGACGTGGGATGTGCAAAAGTATTAGAACAAGAACTATTTCATCTTTTATGAGGCATCAAAATAAAGTTTAAAATGACTTCTGACCTGACACGTTTGCACACTACCGATAGCGTGCAAAAGTATTAAGAGAAGGTTGATTTTCCTAAAAACCCTCCCTGAAATTCAAATACAAGATGATAAGCCAAGTAAATTGCTAGTAAATACTGATTGTTTAAAATCAGGTGTAAAAGAAATGTATTACAAAGAAGTTACATAAATTTTCTTCCTATTTTCAATTAAAGAAGTTAATTTGAAACTAATCATTATTCTATTACCCTTGGATATGACTGACTTTTTTTATTTCCCCCTCTCGAATTGATAAATTTAATGTTACTTCGTAACATGCACTTTGAGTACAAATACAATCTGCTTGGCAGAAGATACCATTAGATACATTTAAGAAGCTTGTGATGTCAATGCCTAACAGAATGAAGGCTGTGATCAAAACAAAATGCTACTATACTAAATATTAAATTTATTTTGTAGCAAGTATTTTTTCTTGTTAAGGCATTTGTTGAGTAAATCAAATAAAATTAACTAAATTGTTTATTTTCTGTCAATATGCCTCATAAAAGATAAAACAGTTCTTGTCCTAATACTTTTGCACAGTACTGTATATATATATATATATATATATATATATATATATATATATATGTATGGATACTGAGAGAGAGAGAGAGAATTATATATTTAGGACCTTGAAAAAGTTCTCGGTATTTTTCACGCAATTTAATGTTTTATTGACAAAATTTAATAAGAAATGTGCCACTGGGGGTATTGTCCATTGCTAGCCATTAATTTTTCTCATTTTTTTGGCAACATTTGAATTACACATAAAAAAACGACACGTCTTTTAAAGCTAACCACGAGTCAACCCATTTTTAGGCATCTTCATAAGAATTAATGTGCTGTTCCGCCAGGCCATGTGTCATCGAGTGCAACAAGTGAAAATCAGACAGGGCAATGTCTGATGAATACGGCGGATGGGGTAGGATATTAGATGTTTCCAAGTCGGTTTTCACCCATTTTATGTAGCCTAGCTTTGCAAAATCTACTCGTATAGAAGTCGTTGTTTCTTCAATATTACGCTCAAATGCATCAATTGTAATCGATAGCAATCCCCCGAGACGGATTCGCCAGTTTGAGCAACTTATAATAAACTAGATCAAGCTGATTCTACCAAATGCAGAGCAGAAATTTAAAATCATGAATATTCGTCTGTGCCGCAGATGCTTGATGCCTGCTCAAAGCTTCCTAACGATCTTTCACGCTTAGGATTATTGTATTGTAAGTTGTTTTCATCACGATACGATGTAAGAAACCTTTCTTTTCTTCCGTTGAAGCAGCTGTTCACACGTGACAAAACCCGTTCGACGTCTCCCGGCTTCAACTCGTACGGCACTTAACGTCCTTGCATTTGAATTATTCCTAATGTTTTTAAACGTTTCAGAACTATTGTGTGATTAACTATTCATGATTCTACGAGTTCACCTTGCGCTTGACATGAGTCTTCGTGAAGTAATGCGTCTAAATCTTCGTCTTCAAACTTTTTCGATGTGCCAAAGCGTTCTTTACCTTTGACATCAAATTCAATATTTTTGAAGCGTCTGAATTAATCTCATGTTGTTTCTGACAGAGCATGGTCGCCGTAAGTCTCAACAAGAATTCTGTGTGCTTCAGCTTCAGTTACAGATTTCTTTTGAATAAGGTAGTGCAGTAATATTCTCCGCAAATGCCCTTTCTTTAGCACGAAATCTGATATGTTTATTGCTATAAGAAACAACATCTTTTTACACTGTTTACATTGTTCGGACTATTGACCTCATTTTTACTGCCATGTTTAAGACGCTTAGACTGTTGTACATCCCGGCCTGATAGAAAGTGCGAAACAAACCCTTTATTACGATCACTGAGGCATGCTACTTCTGGTAGCCATGTAGTTATCTACCTCTAACTTCATTCTCTAAGTTATTTGTTCACTACTGCTGTAGTCTGGTATTGAATTCAAAATTCTTTGTGTCAATTCACTGGAACTAACCAACGTCTATATCTACTGGACCATGTTTCCTTGAGGTAAAATTGTTTACACTTCGGTTAAATGGTATAAACTGAATTTCAAGCTTGCTTATATTACTTCCTTATACATGCTTTACCATCTGAGACTACACGAACGCAGTTCTGAGGACACAGCGAAAATTTATTTGGGGTCCTTATATATATATATATATATATATATATATATATATATATATATATTATTTTAAATCCCCACCCACCCAAAAAATAACTTCAAATTCAAAAACAAAATGTCTTTTTTCCTTTCACCATCGAAGTAATCGTCAGTTGTTAACTGGGTTACTAAGAAAATGTTTATATCTTATTTCTCCGTTAACCCCCCCCCCTGTCCACACCTTTTGTCTTTTCCTCTCTTTCATTTCTCCCACCACTTCTATCCCTGTGACACGGTTTCATTTTTAACTTTAATTCTTACAGACGTATTGTAAAGTTTTCTAATATCGAGTCATGAATCTCTGTGTCTGCTTTTCTCCTTTCTTATGTCGTGCTGACAAATTCAAATAAATATTTTTTTTTAATCGCACCCCTTTTTAACTCCTCTGTATCGATATGTTTTTGGGCTTCTTCCGGTATAGAAATTGTGTAACATATTTGAATTAATAAAGTTTTTGTTTTCGAACGTTGACGCGAGAGTTTTCTGGCTGAAATGCCCATCCAACGAAATTAAATTTCGAAACTTTTGAATATATATATATATATTAATTCATCCACCTTTTTATTCGACCTCAACAGAATGCAGAAAGCACTGGACGGCCGTTTCGTCCTATATTTGGGACTCTTCAGCAGTGCGCATCCACCACCAGGAATCGAACCCAGACAGTTTTGGTTATTAAGCTGATGTTATACCAACTGTACCACGGGCCCTGGTGATGAAGAGGTGACGAATTAAACTCGATGAAGCGCCGCCCGTTCACAAATTCCGTGGTGGAGCTCATCCAAGCTCCTTTACCCGTAGGACAATGCCTCCCAGAACCACGACTTCTCCAACATAAGCCGCTAAATGCATAGCATGTTAAGCTGGTTGAAGCACAGAGATATGACAGAAGTAGTAGGAGGATTTGAACAATTATTAAGTAATTCATCGAACTTTTTATTCGACCTCAACAGAATGTAAAAAGCACTGGACGGCCGTTTCGTCCTAAATTTTGTTTGACTGTCAATCTGAGGACAGCGCAGTGGATTCAAAAAGAGTTGGATGATACATCCGATCAGCATCACTATGGATGTCTAAGTTATGCCTCTATTCATTTTCCGACAGGTCTTCCGATTCAACACGGCATCCTAGGTCGAGTGTCTTGAGGATGTAGAAGAGTAGTGAGCCAAGAGGGTGGAGGCTGGAAGACCTTAAGTTTGGCAACAGTACTCTGTACCATGCCACGCAATCAAGAAAACTCATTAATGGATCCCAGAAAATTTCTACGACAACATAACCCCTTACATCTGACCACCTCACTCACCAGATTACAAAACCCTTGATTATTATGTGTGGGGCGGGCGCAGTTGAGCGAGAGGTCAACAAAACTCCTTGAAACACCAAAAATGAACTGAAGGCAATAATTATGTCGGCATTGACCATCTTAAACAAGGAAACCGTCCAGAAAAGGTGCAGAAGATTCCGAAATCGTCTGGAGACTGTGGTTGATAACAATGGTGATTTTATTGAATAGATTTACTATTAATATTTCAAAATATTTTTGCATGAGTTTGGAAAAAAAATTCTCTTAAAATGATGTTTGTGCAATTTCGACGACAATTATCCATCGCATCTTCAAAGTCCATCGCACCCCATACTATCATTTCTGACGCTGTCTTGCCTCGGAAAAAGCGTGCAACTGATAATGAGAATAATATAGCGATAGGCACTGTGAGATAGCCTGATAAGCTCAGTTCATTCAGTACATTTTAAGACTTGTCTCTATTTCTGGACATTGATCAGGCGTTACTAATGCCGCCTCTTCCGACCAAGCCCGATGCTGATCAGAAGACCGAATGAGATGGTCTCGTCGCTATCATCTTCGCATTTGCACCGAGGAGGAAAGTAAAAGGGGGGGGTAAGGTGTCAGGAAAACACTTTTAGCATGACTCACTCTTTGTTTCTTTGTCGCTTTTCGCGAATTCTTACATTTTGCTTTTATTTTTTTCTTTTGCCGAAAGCTTCTTTTGTTGTTATCTCTACGTCTCGATTATCTCCCTTGCCACCTCTTTTTATTCCTCTAAAGCTTGGATCTTTGGAGACTCAGTTATTCACTTTCGTGTCTGTTTCTTTACTGTCTTTACTTACTGTTTATATATGGGCAGAAAATTTTTCAGTTTGACTCTCGTTTATCATGAAGACTTAAATATTTTTTCTTGTTGTTATTCGCTCTCGCCTACTCTCTTTTCCCCGCTTTCTTTATTTACTGATTTACTAAAGGAAACTTAGATGTGACACAAGGCGAAAGCTATGGAGCACAAGGTGAGAATCGAACTCATTACTCAGTAGTAATTGATCTACCGAGACAAGCTTGCTATCCATTACACCATGTAACTTAGATGCGGTACTAGGTCAGAAATATGGACCACCTAGTGAGGTTCGACTCACTAATCATTCGTAATTGATCTACCGAGAAAAGCAAACCACTACACTACATCCAAGTGCCTCTTTGAGTTTCTAAGCGTACCTTAGATCTAACACTGTGCCGAAATTGTGGGGCACTCGGTGAGGATCGAACTCACTACTCTCTCGTAACTGATCTAGCTAGACAAGCTTGCTGACAATTGAACTCCGTCTATTTTTATATATACATGAGGATAAGTTTTTAAAAAAAAACGCTTTCGCCATAGTCAGTCAGTCAGTTAAGTGCCACACGTGATACACGCTTTAGCGATCATGTCCCGAAATATCTCAGACGCTGTGATGAGATACTCGCACTCAACCGCTTCAGCCGCGTTTAGGAGGTGGCAAGTCGGTCAAATAAGCGTTGAACTGAGCAAAGATCCTGAAAAGCTTTACATATACCCGCGTTAGTAGTCGCGGTTCGCTTTCCCGGCAATGTGATGTTGGCAATATGTCGACTGACTGCATTTCTAGCCTCCTCTGCACGCAATTCAGCGACTATGTTCATTGCCTCGAAAAATATTTTAACATAATCCTAACTACTAAAGCTTGATCTTTCTTGAAATGCAAAGAAGATAGCTCTTTCCTAGCTAAGACTACTTCCCTAATATCACGGAATTTAATAGCTCGATCAACTTTCACTTGCTATGAAAGTCGGCTTCCTGTGCAGGGCCCGGAAGTTTTTCCCACCTGAATCTATTCTGCACATATACAAATCTACCATCCGCCCGTGTATTGAATATTGCTGCCATATCTGGTCGGGTGCCCCTGCTGCTCTCCTTGGGCTTCTTGACAAAATACAAAGGAGGATCTGTAACGTGGTTGATACTGACTTGGCAGACCGGCTGCAGCCGCTCTCTCACCGGCGTGATGTGGCTTGCATGTGCCTCTTCTACAAGTACTTTCATGGCTTCTGCTCCGATGAGCTTAGATCACTGGTGCTGCCTAAGCACGAATTTACACGAGATACTAGATTAGCAACTAGCTCCCACCCTTTTACAGTTAAACAAATAAGATGTAACCATAAATTCTACTGCAAAAGCTTCTTTTCTCGCGCTTCCCGCCTGTGGAACTCCCTTCCACAACTCTGTTTTCCCGACAGTTACGATTTCCAGGTGTTTAAATGTAGGGTCAATAGACACCTCCTATCACACTAACTCCCAATTATTCTCAGAACACTCTCATCTACCCAACCCTCATTCTCGGTATCCTTACCCGCCTATCACCCACCCTCTGACATTTCCTATATTTAATCATCCTTTCTCCACTCTACGTAGCCCCCTGCGCAGTAGTGGCAGTGACATGCCTTGCTCGGGGTGAAACGCTTATAAAAAAAAAAACAAAAAAAAAAAACAAAAAAAAAACATGCTGCTTGCGCTGCTAATCCAGCGAGACTGAGTCAGTGACCCTAATTAGCAGCAAACGACCTAAGTTTAGATTTTAATGAATCCACGAACCCTGTTAATTCCGCTGTAGCATTAGTAGCGGCTGATCTTGGGAATCTAGCTAACCAAATAATGATGCGTTTAATTTCCAGTTGAAAGTCAAACAATCTTAGTCTTCTTAAAGTTTACCCGAAAAAAGACGAGCCTAGAGTTCGTGAAAACTATCGAATGTAATCTTTGTTAACATAAGAGCACAGCGTCGACTTTCTTAACTAGAACTCGGTTGACGTAGCTAGAACGTACCACCAAGTCCATACTACCTTCCAGGGGTTCTCATTTTTATATATATTGACAAGATCAAACTCGTCGTGAGAGTACCCAAACGCTTTCACACCCGGGTTGTTAGTACCCGATGTTTCACCTGTCCGATCTATATCGGGGTCTAAGACGGCATTTCAATCCCGCACTAAACTACTTGAGATATTACTAAGAACGGCCCGATCAGTCGAAACAAATCAGGCCATTCCGTATTGCTATTGAGCGCATAAATCCCAATGAGACAAAGAGACTTACTCTTTATGTTAACATCCGGCACGCAAATCCTGCCCTCCGGATCTGCGAAGACAAGTGCACACGTCGCTTTCCCTAGCCGGGAAATGCCTTTCAAGCGTCCATCAAAACATGCTGAATAGATTAAAATCCCTTCAGAAAAAACGCTTTCATGTTTGCAAAGTAAAAAGCCGAGTTTTCTGCAAAGAACATATAACCACTCCTAACAATATAGATCGCAAGCGAGGCACGCCATGCGAGACTTCGACCTCAGGCTTTGGGCAATCAAACTCACTAACCAGAGAAGCATTATTAGACAGATTAAGGTTGAAAACCTGGCTTGAACACTGTCTGGATAAGGACACTAACAACCTCTTAAATCTATCCAATCTCATTCTTGATAGTGCCGTCATATAAGAGAACGTTAATATCTCAGAAATAGGTTAGATTTACAGCCCTATAAAGAGAGGTGTTAGGTAAAACTGGGGCCCTCTCTGAACATTAGTATTTCATTTGTTTAATTGTTCGTTTTTTATTATTACAATTAAAGGTGAGATGCTGAAAGACCTTATGACCTCCTCGATCATTCCCCATCTCTGCCGCGTCCCCGACTCAACTGAGATGGGAGCGAGAACCCGTTTCGTGTTTCGAAAACTTTTGGGTACTTCAGCGTCCTTATCGTCGTATTTTTGTATAGATAATAAATACTCCAGCTTTTTTTTTGCCGTAATTTTGTGCTCTTTCGGTCTGGGTCAGGGAATACGGCAGAAGATCTCGCCTAAATTATATAGAAGTTTGATTATTTTTCTTTCTTTTTTTATCCTCTAGTGAAAGACTCTATTGTCTGTTTGGAGGTAGGTGCATTTATTGCTATTTTGGGCGAGAAGGACTGGGTGAAGAATATGGGGTGTGAACTGAACTTTTTCTAAATTGGCTGGAATATCTATCATGCGGGATATATTTGCAAGGGAATAAGTCAGTAGGCGACGACGAGGTAGAAGCCGATTACGGTTAATAGATCAATCTGCTTTGTCTCTAAACTAGCCTTACAAAGCTATCTTTTCAATTTTCTGGAAGCCTGGGTCGTATTTTCTGCGTATTGTCGTAATGATGATGCTTTTCGAGACCGGGGCCTCGCACTTAACGCTGGTAGAGAGAGTTGGTCTGTCCGTGTCTTTAGTCTTAGGGGCTTTAGGGGCCTGAGATCACGCTGTTCGTTGCTTCCCTATAACCCTACCAGCAACCAACCGTTTCCCACTATTCTTCTTCACAACTTCACAAGCAGCGAGCAAAGCCTTTTCTGAGAATTTGGTACGTGAGCTAGACGCAACCGGTACTTTGATCACATCAGACCCCTTATGCTTGCATGTTCAACACAGGCAAGGCGTAATTTACTAGGGGGTTTGTTCGATAGGAGTCTGACTTCCAGAGGCTTTAAAATGTTTAAAAATTAATTGAAATTAAAAGTAGATTATAAACTAAGAATTAAATGAAGCAATAAACAGTAGTCTTGTAAGACTTTGTCAGAATAAAATAAATATGTCGGCGAAAACCGAGTCGGGAAACTGAGATAATAGCAAAGAATGAAAAGAAAAATTTCCCAGAAATTAAAAAACAAAACAGAATGTTACAAATTAATGAAGTAAAAGTAAATCAAAATAAACTTTTCATTCGGTTTTAAGCCAAAAATTAGAGTTCTTTGTTTTCCCAAACACATATCAATGCAAAATAATAAGGTCAAATAACATCAATGTTAGTCTGGTGACTTCTTCCTGTAGATGTTTCTCCTTATTACTCACACACATGACCGGTGTTTTTGTTTACTTAGTTCTTTGTAACAATAATATATAATTGCCTTAGGTGATCATGGCTCTCTAAAGATTACATTCTTTGATTTTCTTTAAATTGCCATGGCAAGATAGTCGAGTGATATTCTATTCTATTCACGGTGCTGAATTCAGTGTTATCCTTCTTTTAAAATGCTTGCATCATAGTCTTCTCTGATATTTGATCCATAGCTGGTGTGAGATTAAACGGATACAAGGCCTTACACTGAAGTGAAATGCCATACTTCCGAGTACAACCGTTTTGCTATCTACTTTCTAATACTTACGATCTGATAGTGTAGCTTTGGGATCACCGCTTGAGTCCAATTTATGTTACTTTATGTCCATGACATATATAAACAAGAAAATCTTTAATAATTTTACCACCTCTACATATGGGTTCTGTAATGGGAGGGACTTATTTTTTCATTTACGATTTACTCGTTACAGGCATTTTTATATCAATGATATAATAACACTGTAGCTCACCGACGGAACGGAATAGCTGAAAAGACAACGTATGACAACCATGCTGTGTTCGTAGATAAATTTCTATATCAATAAGACATGCACAAAAGTATATAAACATATGTACACATGTCCCTCGTGGAGAACAATTTGTCACATATATCTACACAACAAAGAAGAGTTTAAGGAGAAACAAAAAGAAAAGGACTTACATATAATATGGAGATATTCTTGACCTGGAGAAGCCATTTTCAGGATTCCAGATCCAAACATGCCTTATAGATAAGATTCATGCTCTATATATATAGATAATATATTAGGCAATATTTATACACAAATAGATGGTATTGCGATGGGATCTCCTTTAGGCCCCCTCTTTTCTAATTATTATATGGCAAATCTAGAAAATAAAATAATTAATGACAACAATAAACCCTCTATATATGTAAGATACATAGATGACATCTTTGTTTTAGCTAAGAATATCGATCAAATTAAATATCTTAAAAACAAATTTGAAAGTCACTCCGTCCTCAAATTTACATTAGAACTTAATATTAATAATAAACTCCCATTCCTTGATGTATTCATTGATTCTAGCACACATAAATTTACTACTTTTCTATATAGGAAACCAACTAGCATAAATTCGTGTCTTCTTAATTATAACAGTGAATGCCCCCAACGATATAAGTTAGCTGTTATAAAAAACTTACTTCAACGCACACAAATGATATCTTCTTCCAAATCTATATTTTATAAAGAATTAAACAACATTAAGCAAACACTAGTCAATAATGGATTTCCTAACTCCGTTATTGATCAACAAATTAAAATGTATCTCAACAAACTTAACAATAGCTCTAACAATAATGATAATATTAATAATAATGGTTTACATCAAAATAAACATAACACTATTAACTTATACTATTGCAACCAAATACATAATAATTATAAACAAGACTAAAAAACTCTCAAAAACATAATACGTAGAAATGTTAAAGCAGTCGAAAGTAATAATCAAATTAAACCCATTATATATTATAAAAAGTTTAAAACAATTGACCTCATAGTCTATAATAACCCAACAAGCACTAAACTAAATTCTTTACAAAAAACCAATGTAGTGTACCAATTTACATGCCCATTCAGAGATTGCATCTCTGATACTAATCAAAAACCTAGTACATATATTGGTTTTACGACAACCACGCTCCCGTAGATTTACATGTCATCTTTCTGATCAGAGTACTATTAAGCAACATTTCTCTGAAAAACATAAACATGTAGGTAATATCAGACAGATTTTGGTCAACAATACGGTGATCCTTACTCATACACACAGTAAGAGGAACCTGCAGATATTGGAGGCCATGTACATCAAATCAAAACAACCAACACTCAGTAAAATCAACTTTAAAACAGGAAATAACATATTAAATTGCATTTGACTACATGGTTTTGTTGTCATTTCGCGCTATCCCGCGGTGTGACGTCATAAAACCGCATCGCAAACTTAAGAACTGCATTTATTATTTTTGGTAACTATTGCCGTTGCCAAGCGGAGTTTTATGTCAACACAAAATAAAATCGTCGGTGATGGTGGATTTTATAATATTTCAGTTTAAACTACCTCTCTGAAGATGGCTCATGTGAGCCGAAAGCTTAGAAGAAAACCAATAAATAATTATCCAAATGTTGGAGAATTTTTGTCTTTATTTTCAACTGAAATTAAAGCAAAAATACGACGTTTAGAACGGCTCATGATTAAACATAATAGACATTCGTTGTCTCTTATATTTATTAGCATATGTTTAGAAAATTACTTGCTGCCTCGATATACTAAATATATATATATATATATATATATATATATATATTTATATATTTATATATATATATATATATATATATATTTATTACCCATGAAATATATATATATATTTATATGAAATATATATATATATTTATATATTTATATATATATATATATATATATATATATATATTTATTACCCATGAAATTGTAGTATATCTAATTTTTTTCTAAATTATATCACTCTGTAAAATTAAATAAATAAATTTAACATTAAGTTCTTTTGAGTTCGTCTTTATCGTAGATTACCTGGATAATATACAAGTGTTCTATTGACAGTTTAATAGACTTGAATTTAATTTCATTCGCTGTTCATGGAAATTAAATCTTATGAAGTTGAGATACTGCTTTTTATATAAAAAGATTAAAAATTTAAATATTCTTAGGTTAAATGTGGATAAAAAAATTAAATGTAAAACTTGAAATTAAAATTAACATTAAAATTAAATAAAAAATTGTAAAATGCAGGAAGAAGAAATCAAAGGGGGTAAATCACGAGTCTTAAAAATTTAAATATTCAAATATTGCATGTATATAAAAATTAAAATATTACATGTACATTAAAATTTTAAATAAGAATGATTGCATAACGCAGGAAACCCCGATTCGTGCCATAGGCGTAGGTTAATATATATATATATATATATATATATATATATATATATATATATATATATATTTTAATTCAGATACTTCAATCCAAGGGAAAAAAGCAGGAAGGTAAATTCCTAAAAACCCGATCCTAATTAATATTAAAAAATTATTTTAATATTAAAAAATGATACAGGAAGAGAGCTCCATGTAATAAAATATTACAGAGCAAATATATATTAAAAAAGGATTAATTCAAAGGTGTTGAATGGCCATTTCGATATGAAGATCCCCACGGGGGACGACACATCACCTCAGCAACAGAAAAAACCTTTCAGAAACTGGAGAAAAATTAGTCTACTTTTCCTTTTTAAATAGATTGCAAAGAAATTAAAAAATAAATAATATCTTTTATCTCTCTTACCACCTTTTTTCCGTGTTGCTTAAACTTACGTTGATTTAACACGGCTGTCTGTTAATTTTTAGTTACATTCTCCTTTTTTTTGCGAACCCAGACGATGTCAATTTTATTTTCTTTTCTTATTTATTTGATTTTATTCTATCTTTTTCTTTGTCTTTTTCGTTTTCTTTTTCTTTTTCTTTCCCTTTATTTTTATTTTTATTTTATTTTATTATTTATTTTTAATGTGATTTTATAATCTTTTAGCTGCCAAAGGATTTAGTTTTATACAATTTTGCGAACTATCTATAATTCGTTTTCGGTCAAAGTTTGAAATTTCTATTTCTTTGCCGCTTCTGTTGTCTCCCCTACCTTTTTCTGCCCTCTCTGTGCATTTTCTCAATTTTTTCTATTTGTTAAGCCTAGACGTCGCGTGATCGTATCTGTACATGCCTATATTTTACTTCCTACCTATAATTTGGAGTCTTTTTCTCTATGAGTCGTTTTCATTGGCTTTTTTCTCTCGTTTCTTTCTTTCTCCCTTGCTTTCCTCTTTGCTATTTTTATTTCCTCTGTGTCTTTCTTTTTCCCCTTTCTTTTTCCCTTTTTTGATTTCTCTTTTTTTCCTATCCTCTTTACTTCGTACGAAAAAATTTTCCAATAATAAAAAGAAGTGAATTTTCATCAATTTTCTTTTAAAAAATAACGTTTATTATTCTCATTATTACTACCTGATGAGGCATTTTTCTTTCAATGTCGAAACAAAAGTGACAATTTTGTCGTATATTGTAGTTTGTACATGTTCTAAAGTATAATTTATAATATATATGTATACACACATTTTTTTAATCATTTCACCCCAAGCAAGGCATTTCACTGGCACTGTTGCGCAGGGGGTTACATCGGGGAAAGTGATGAGAAAGAATGGTTAGATGGTTACATAGGGGAAAGTGATGAAAAAGAATGGTTAGGGTTTACATAAGGGAAAGCGATGAGAAAGAGTGGTTAGATATAGGAAATGTTAGAAGGAGGGTGATAGACGGGTAAGGATACTGAGAATGAGGGTTGCGTAGATGGGAAGAGTGTTTGAGAGAATGGGTGCACATACACAAACATATATATATATATGTGTGTGTGTGTGTGTGTGTGTGTGTGTGTGTGTGTGTGTGTGTGTGTGTGTGTGTGTGTGCGTTTTAGATTGGTTTGTTCATTGTTTTTTGACAGCAGGTTTCGCCCTTTAAAAGGCTGGAACCACTCGAGCTAGGGAGTTAAATTAAGGGGTAATTTATATGGATAGGAGGAGAAGGTAACAGTTGACTCTATACCTGAACAGGTAAAGATTGTGGGGATCGAGGAAAAATTCTCTTAGGAGTCGGTTATCCAGGTTAGTGGTTCGTGGAACGAACCTGTTTGAGTGGAACTTTCCGCCGACGGAATACAGAGAGAGTGCGGTTGGTTTGATACTATGTAAGTGATATTGTGGGTTAGACATGGCGAAAAAAAAGTCCGTCCAAGCACTTTCCATGGCAGTAGCAATAGAACAGTAAGAGACTCGCCACTTCCCGCATGTGAGTGAGATATTAGAGTGTAAAAAATAATTCTTCTCCAACAAGGACTCAAAGCCGCTCTTAAACACTTCAGATTTGAAATTTACCACTGGACTGCTCCCAATCAAATATGGCAACACTACTCAATTTTCAGCTGATCTGGCTCTTAGCTAGATAAGCATTTAAATACGTACAATCTTACCTGTTGTTGTTGTTGTCTCGTAGATTTTAAACCCACTCGAGCTACTACAAAATCTCGCTTTATATGCCAGAGATGAGGATGGCCTTGAGCTGTTGTTAATATATACCATACAAACAAGAAGAAATGCATGTTTAAGATCTTAGTTTTCTTGAAATACTGTAAAAATAGTAATCTTTGTTTTCAAAATATTCTTCACTAGCAGTATAGCCGGTGTTGCTCCGGTATAACGAAAGCTTTGAAACTAATCCATGGTCCTGGAGCTCAGACACTTTGGACGTTGGCACGAAACACTAAAAAGCAATAGTTGTTTCCAGTTAAAGCAAAGCCGTAGACTGAAAGAAAAATGAATGGATGTAAGTCAAATTTTGATTTCCTGGTATCGATATCAAATAAGTTTTTTCGTCGTAAACTGAATTTTGAAGGCTAAATAAGTCCTCTGAGTAAATGGTATCATGGCTGAGACTAAGAACTACAATTATACTTACTTAGACCCAAACACAAAGCAAAAACTAAGATAAAAGGGCTGAAAAAATACAGACATGCAGACAGATAAACAGACACACACACAAACATCTTGCCTTTTATAGATATATATTATCGATTTTCTTCACTATTTTAAGAACTGCAACCTTGATACTTCTGAATATCGTTTCTTATATCTTTGTCTATGAGTGTATCAAATTTAATTCAAATCGGACCACTTCTTCTATAACCCGATTTTTTCGATTATCGATTTTCGATATTTATCGGGGGTATTTCGACACAAACCTAGCTAAGAACACTCACAGACGCTTATAGTAGAACTGTGTAAATTTTCAAGAAAATCGGTTCAGCCGTTTCGGAGTTTATAGGTAACGGACACACACAAACAGACACACATACACATTCACTGACAAGGTTCCGTTTATAAATAAGTTTAGATATTTTTTATTATTGTAAAACTTAAAGAAGATTTGGTCTTTTTTTAAATAATCGTTTCAATCCAAGGAAGGCAGTACCGCCACTGTTGCGCAGGGGGTTAGAGAAAAGAGAAAGAAAACAAACCAGTGAACAAGTTACTAGGGATGTCGATGAAAGAGTAAGAGAAAGTTGAAAATCAAGACGTTAGAAGATGACAGTTGGCGTTTTTGGAGATTGTAGATATCAGGGAAGTAAATAAACAGAAGGGAGTTCCAAAATCGGGGGACTGGCGGAACCAAGGAATGTAGTTCGCTCGAGCATTTTCCAAGGTAGTAGCAGTAGAACAGTAAGATACAGAGTGTGAAAAATAATTCTTCTCGGACAAGGACTAGGAGACGCTTTGAACTTTTTCAAGACTAAAATGTGAGGTCTTTAAAAGTAGAGGATAGCATGAAGAGTCAGATACTTACAGGTGCGGTACAGAGAGTCAATCATTTTACCCCCTCATCTTTAGTTATTGTTCGTATATAGGAGTTCTACTTGAGATCAGGTGTGAGGTACGGGACCCCCTCGAAGGGGCATCCGTTCATCATGACTTGAGATATTCGGGGTATGCTTGGCGGTGTTGGAATGTAACTAGTATGATTTTTGAGGCATTAAATGTAACCCACCAGTTTTTCCCTACGAGAAAGCTAGTGTTAGATTGGGAGAGAGGTCAGCTGCTAACCTTTGATCGTCAAGAGTTTAATTCTGATTTGTTATTCTTCGTTCTGTTTGTTTCTTCATTCTCTCTTTTTCTTTTTCCTTTTTTATTTTCATCTTTTACACTTTATCTTCTTTATATCGTTTTCTCTTTTTCCTTGTCTCCTTTTCTCTTTTTTTCTCCTTTTTCTTCTTCCATTTTTCATTTTCTTATTCCTTGTCTCTTTTTCTTCTTCCTTCGGGCTTTTACTTCGTTATTCTTTCTTTTGCTTCATTCTCTAACATTTTTTGCCTTCTCTCTTTTTCCTTCTTTCTTGATATTTCTTTCTCTTGCTTTGTGCATTCTTCCTTCTTCTTTTTTTTACTCTCCATTTTTTTATTCCTTCACTCTTACTTCGCTATTTTTTCGTCTTTTCTTTTTTCTACTTTCTTTTTTCTCATTCTTTCTTTTCATTTTTTCTTTTTCATTATCTTTTCCATTGTTTCTTTCCTCTTTTTATCTAACTCTCTTTCTCCTTCAAACATTTTCCTCCTATTTCTCTTTTTTCTATATTCTTCCTTTTTTTTCTCTTCCTTTTTGTATAATTTTTCTTTTGATTCCATATTACCGATATTTAACAAAGTTGTATTAATAACGTTTCTCATGCTACAGACAGAAAGATTTCACTTGCTTCCTTTTTCATAACAATTATCTAAACTTATAAATGGAAATTTGTGTGTGTGTGTCTGTATCAGTTACATATAGACTCCGAAACGGCTGAACCGATTTTCTTGATAATTTACAGTTGGACTATAATCGCCTGCTAGTGTTCTTAGCTAGGTTTTGTGTCGAGGTACCGCCCGATAAATATCGAAAATCGATAATCGAAAAATCAGGTTATAGAAGGAGTGGTCCGATTTTAATCAAATTTGATACACTTATAGTCAAAGACATAAGAAACGATATTCAGAAGTTTCAAGGTTGAAGTTCTTACAATAGTGCAGAAAATTGATTATATATATATATATATATATATATTGTCATCCGCATACAGATCTGTTTCGCTCATCAGTACGGTTAGACTCCGATTGCTTTTTTACCCGACCGAAATGGTGACTCTACCCCTGGGCTATGGGCGTTCGGTGGAAGTAGGCAGACTTTTTAGCGCATATCATTATACGCGCTCAATAGCTAGGGCGCTCTAATTCATTTCACTGATAAGGCAAGATGTTTGTGTGTGTGTCTGTTTATCTGTCTGTATGTCCTTTATACAAATACACAATTTTTATCCGATTCTCACTAAACTTCACAAATATTCTTTAGACTGAGTCTGAGCTCCAGGACCATGGATTAGTTTTAAAGCTTTCATTACACCCGGGGTACGTCGAGCGATACTGCTAGTTTTGTATAAAATTATATGTAAGTAGATCCGCCAAATAAATATTTACTACCTTCCACTTATCTTCCTTAAATTTAATATTATTTTTATTCTCTTGCTGACTTTCTTATATATGGAAATCATTTTTCCCCCTTTTTTTTAATAACAAAAATATTAGTTTCCTCTCTCTTTTCCTCGACCCTTTAATGAACAAATTGTCTATTCTCTCTTTCTCTAATACTTGGGTTCCTTTATTTCCGATGTCTGTTCTTTTACGTCCAATCCTTCTTCTGCCATGAGCCATTTAATAAATTCCACATGCGAACATGGATATTACCTTTATTGTTACAATATAAGGTTTTTCTCATTCCACAGCCGTTCTTTGTTCTTTCTTTTACTGTTTACCCGCTTTCTTTTCCTTTTTTCAAATAGTCTATTAAACACCTCTCTGTTATCAAGATGATTTCGTCTTTTCTTTCTTACTTTTCTCCCCTTACGTTTTCTACAAGTCTGACATTTCAACTCTTCTCATTGTCATTTTGAAACAATCTTTTTCTTTCGCCTTTATTGCCTTTGATTTCTTTTCAACATCATTTTATATCGTTTGGCATTAGAATTCTTCCCATTATTTCGAAACACTTCTCCTTCATTTCTGTGAGATCTAGAAATTCTGCCAGGATTCGTCAATGGTAGCCACAATCAAACAATATAAGATGAACAGATGATACAATGCTGATAGCAAACACGAAAAGTAAAATATAGGACCTCCTACAGAAGGTTGGTTGGTTGTTTTGTTTTTATGGCAGATCAACCTTGGCGGGTCATTTATTGCCAACTAATTATTTTTTTATTTATTGATGGCAATACATTTTTCTTTCAACAATTTATTGTTGTTTTTATATAAGTTTTGTGTCTAGTAATACATTTTTCTTTTCGATTATCAAGATTCATTGGCATTTGTTTTTTTAAGGGCAGGGTCCCTAAGTCCTACCCTGTTATTTAACCCATAACTGGAGGGAAGGGACGGATTAATATCTTTTCCCAGGGTGCTTAAATGAATACAGGGTATTCAACTGGAATTCAAAATCGGCTCACTGATTTCTCTTTCCGAGCCAATATCCACTGCACCACAACGCACATCTGTCATTAAACGCTTACAGCAACTGGTATTCCCAAGCGGTCACCCATCTAAGTACTGACCAGGCTTAACTTCCGTGATCGAGTGAGAACCGGTGTATTCAACGTGATATGGTTGTAAGACCATACAGAAAGTAGCAAGAAAAATGAGAAGAAAAGGCGAAACATACACTTCAAGAAAAGCGAATGCACGGTAATCAGTAAAGAGAGGAGCTCAAAATGCAAGTTGCAAGTCGGGGATATTAAAATAAAATTAGTGCAGAAATGTAGATACCTGAGAAGTGTTCTAACAGAAGACGGATAATGTGACACTGAGATCTGAAGATGAATTGGCATGGCTAAGGACGCATTCCAGAAGTTGAGTAGAGCATTGAGAGACTGAAAATATTCGCTTGAAACAAAAAAAACAACAACAAAAATAAAGTACTGAATTGCTGTGTGATGTCATTTCTTCAGTATGGCAGTGAATGCTGGACAATCTCGCAAAAGAAAGGAAAAATTTGAAGCAACTGAAATGTTGTTCTACAGAAGGATGCTGTGGATATCATGGATCGAGCATGTGAGCAATGATGAGGTTTCGGAAAGGATGAAAACGACAAATAAATTAATACTGTGTATCAGGAAAGAGAGCTAAAGGTCATTTTTCCCACTTCGAAAACTACTTCACGATTTCTTAATTCTTTGATATCTAAAAACTTTTAAACGTCAATCTTCATTCAGTATTCTTGAAGCTTTTCCTCAATCCGCCCTTTTCTCAGTCTTCACTTTCACTTTTACCCCCTGTAACACCTTCTGTATTAGTGGTATTACCACCTTGTTTGGTGTGAAATTATAAAAAATCCCTTAAAAACATGGTTTAACAGTAGGTAACTTTGAAGCCCAAAATGCCAACTATAGGTCGGAGATACTAAGCTCAAGTAGATTCATAAATCTAAATACCTGGAAAGTGTTCTGACAACAGACGGAAATTACGACACTGAGATTTGAAGGCGCTTTGGCATCGGCCAAGGACACATTTCAAAAGCTATTGAGAGGCAGAAAGGATTTTATTGGAAACAAAGAAAAGAGTACTAGAATGTTGTGTGAAATATGTCCTCATATATAGCAAAACATGCTGGATAATCTCTATAAAGATGAAGAAGAGACGCGATGCAACAGTAATGTGGTTCTACAGAAGGATGCTGAGGATATCATAGACCGAACATGTGAGCAACGACGAAGCGTTGGAGAGAATGCGAACGAAAAGGAAACTGATAATTAGTATGAGGAAGAGAGAGATGAGGTTTCTGGGTCACGTAATGAGGAAGGAGGGCTTGGAGAATCTAATACTCAAAAGACGGATAGAGGGAAATCAGCACAAGGCATACTTGATGGACTTGATCAAGTGGATGACGAAACGGCGTTTTAGAGAGATATCAAGAGTAAAAGTGTTAAGAGCGACAAGGGATAGGAGTAAGTGAATGTCTGTTGTGGATTCCGGAAGAGGAACCGCCAAAATTATGAACAACAAAAACCGGTATGGAGATAGAAAATAGGTTCTATTTAACGTAATATACAAACTGGAACGCGGGTTGGTCAATTCAGGAATATTATTAGTAGAAATAAATATATACAAATCTTGAAGTGAAATAGTATGTCCGGGTAACTTATTCTAGCTGAGTGGAGCTCAGAGCTAGTTTGGTCTCTGGGTAACTTCGGTCTCGGTCGGGACTCTTCGATAACCGTAACGGATCTTTACGAATTACTATCCACTGTAAACTGCAACTACAACTGAGATTCCAGATCTTTCACTCCTGTTTTTTATATGGCAGGATTATATGTGCACTCAATCGAGTCCATTATTATATACAAAAAGGGGGAGGTCCCACAACAAGGTCCATGATCGCCTACGACCAAGAAGGACATAGCACATAAATAAGAAGACTTCTCAATATATCTCTCATGTCTTGCGTCTTTTGATAGTTTAATTATTCTAATAGCTACTGTAGAAGACGTTCCTCTCTATTCTTTCACCGTTTATTAAACCTTTTTCTCCGGCATCTTTTTGTATCGTTCGATATTAAAACTCTCGCCGACATTTTGAAAGACTTTCCCTGTATTGTTTTCTAACTTAATAATCAATGTACCTGCGTCGTGTTACTTTTGTGTTGTTTAGACATTTAATTTCTTCTCTGTGCGATTTGAAAACACATTCTGTCTTTCTCCTTCATTCTGCATTTTTTGTATCTCACTCGCTTTTTTTCTCATTCCCTCTCTCTCTTTCTCTCTCTAACATCTTTTACATATCGATTGGCATTACAATTCTTCCCAGTATTTCAAAACTCTCTTTTTTTCTCCCTCCGATATCTTCCTTCTGAATTGTCTGCTATTTGAATTCTTCTTCCTTTCATTTCGAAACGAACATTCTTTTCTTTTTCTTTTTTCCATGTCAGTGTTGTTCTCTTTCCGTATCGTCTGATATTTAATTCTTCTCGCCATTTTAAAGCAGTTTCTTTTTGTCTCTATTTATTTTGCTATTTTTATTTTTTTCACTTACCCGATTTATTCACCGCCTGTTTGTCTCTATTCGTTCACTTTTAAACTGTATTATTCTCTGTTTGGTGTTTTCTCCTGTAATATATACAGCTGACCATCGTCTCTTTTATTAATTATTTCCCTCTCTTTCCTTTGGGCATCTTCTTACGTTTTAAAATTGCTTCAAATTCCCTGCTCTACAGCTAACCGGCTCAAGCCATTCGTTTCTCGCAAACAAAATTAACCGCTCTCTGTATTCAATAAGTAAATTCCAGTTATCACGCCTTTCTTTCTTTAAAACTCATTTCAGTCCAACTTGGATTCTATCATTGACGATACGACATCTTTTTGCTTTCTTTTTTTTTTAACTTTCTCTTCATATAAAGTTCATTTCTATTCGCACAACTGGTCATTGTTTTTTTCCCTTTCTATTTCGACTATACGAAACATCCGTTTTCCTTCTCCACTGTATGTCCTTAGAACTGTTCGTATTACTCTCTATCACCTTTGTTTCAATTTTGGACAAGAATATTTATAATTAGTTTTTTTTTTTTTACTTCGAGCTCCGTTTTCTTTCTGCTTATTTTCCTCTCGACTCAACCTTATCTCTATACACGCTTCTCTCTTTCCCTCCTCTTTCTTCGTTTTTTTTCTCTCTATTTATTATCTTTATTAACTTCGCCGAACTCCTTTCTCGCATCTTCTCCTGCCTCTGTCCCTTGACCTTTTCCTGTATATCCCGGGGTTGTGGCCGATCTTTTAAGCTATCAAGATTGTTATTCCCCCCCACGTCCCCTATTCACAAAATCGAGACCTCTTATCTGCGCACAATTACATAGCGAACTCTATTGAACTCGACTGCGACGCTATTTTAATATTAACTTCCAATTTACTCGTGTTCTTTTTCGCTTTCCCATCACATTTCCCGCCCTTGCGTCGTGGCCTTACTTTCGCTTTCACTTTCGGATCGGCCATGTTCGATTTTCTCCGGGACCAAGGCCGCAGAGAATATGAAAACGCCAGTTCACTCTGTCCAATTCTCTTTATACGAGGGTATCATCAAATAACATCACGGTCCGAAAGGTCTGCAGTAAATGGAGAAGTAAGAAAGGAAGGACGAAAACAGGAAATTTAATCTTATTGTCCTATAATAATAATGGTAATAATAATAATATTTATTATTATTATTATTATTATTATTAATAACAATAATAATAATAATAATAATATCGTCGCCGTATTTCTTATTATTTCAGTTATTGTTATTAATAATAGTTGTACTAGTAGCAGTGGTAGTAATATATTTTAATGAACCTTAAATATTGATGGATCCAATAATGCTATTTTGCGAGTTCATAGTGATTATTTATATTATTTAATTTCACTATTACTACTTTTTATCATTATTATCGTTATTGTCATATAATTCTACTTTTATTTCAGTTAATATCATTATAATCGCATTTTTCTGATTATATATTACTACTATTACTGTCAATATTACTATCATTATTACTATTATAAGTAGTAGTAATAGTACTTTTATTAATTCTCAGACAACGTTAATGTTGATAAATGCACTAATAATACTTATTGAGTTAGTATATTTTTCTTATTTATTTTATTTTTTTCATTTTTTGCCTTTTTCATTTGTTACCATCGTATTTTTCATATATCAATTAATATCAGTAAGTTTTAGTAAAAGGAGTAATAATACTATAACTTAATGAATATTAATTATTAGTGAATGCAATAATAATATTTCAGTTATTTTATATTTATTACATATCCAATTCATTTTAATAAAGATCGATATATATATATATATATATATATATATATATATATATATATATATATATATATAATTCTGTTATATACGATTGACTTCGTTTAGACTGCTAGTTATGCGTGGTCGAGAGGTCTAAGACACGACAGATCAGTCGGTGGCTTCCCCCATGTGGATAGGGGTCGTAGGTTCAAATCCTGTCGAATGAGACATATTTTCGTAATAAAAAATTATCGTAAATAATCAGGCCGGTAGAAATAAATATATATACTGTTTGATTATAAAACAGAATATCTACGTAAATACGAGTGTCGATCAAAAATAATGTTCAAACAAATCATTTATATATATATATATAACAATTTTGGCGCGCTCATGGAGAGAGAGACAGTAGCAAGGCTGTGTCGGCTCAGGTAACTTACTTTACTACCAACTATTGAACTAAACTGCTTCTAAGCGCGCCAAAATTGTTATATATATATATAAATGATTTGTTTGAACATTATTTTTGATCGACACTCGTATTTACGTAGATATTCTGTTTTATAATCAAACAGTATATATATTTATTTCTACCGGCCTGATTATTTACGATAATTTTATATATATATATATATATATATATATATATAACAATTTTAGCGCGCTCATGGAGAGAGAGACAGTAGCAAGGCAGTGTCGGCTCAGGTAACTTACTTTACTACCAACTATTAAACTAAACTGCTTCTAAACTTTTGCCGAGTGATTGCTATTTGACAGTGCCTTATTATAAGTATTATAATTATTATTATTATTATTGCAATAATTATAGCGTCAGTTAGTAAAAAATACATACATTTATCTCCTGTCTTTTGGATTATTCTTTTCTGATGTCTTAATGTAAGATATTTAATAGGTAAATCAATGTATATCTTACCGTCTTTAGATGGCATATCGATATGAATATTTCGCCGTCATTTTTGACGGACCGGATACACACGTAAGATTATAGTTTTCTGTTATTATTATTATTATTATGTCATTTTTCATCATATTTCGATTTCTGCATTGGTCTCACTACCAACCAAGTCTGCGGGGAGACCTAAGGCAGGTAGTGGCGTGTTGTTATGACTCCATTTCATGTTTTTCTATCCTCCCTATCATCCCCAGCATTACATAGATAACGTTTTCCTTAGTGTGTGGGCTGTACTTAATAATACAATTTTTTGTATATCTCTTAAGCTGGGGTTTCCAGGGATTCTTTCAATGTGTTGTTTTGTTCCATTTTTTATCATTCCAAGTGCACCTACTATCACTGGCACAACTCTTGTTTTCAATTTCCACATTTTTTCTATTTCAATTTCCAGGTCTTTATATTTTGACAGTTTTTCAAATTCCTTGATTGCTATGTTACAATCCGCTGGACAAGCCATATCAATTAATAGACAAGTTTTCTCCTTCTGGTTTTTAACAATAATGTCTGGCCTGTTTGCTTCAATTTTTCTGTCTGTGTAGATGGTGTAATCCCATAGAATGGTTACATCTTCTATTTCTGTAACCGGTGCTGGATGATGTTCATACCAGTGTTTGTTTACAGCTTTTCCATAATGTTTGCACATTGCCCAATGTAAATATTGCCCAACTCTATCGTGGCGATTTTTATATTCGTTTGGGGCAAGCACAGAACAGCCTGAGATTAGGTGGTCTATTGTTTCTTGGTGTTTATCACAAAACCTGCATTTTGGATCCATATTATTATGCATAATATTTGCCTGAAAGTTTCTCGTGAAAAGACTTTGGTCTTCTGCTGCAAGTATAAATCCTTCAGTTTCAGACTTTAATCCAGATGCACGTAACCATCGATGAGTATTAACTTTGTCAACATTGGATTTATTGGCACGTACTGGATATTGGCCATGCAGAGGTTTGTCTTGCCAGCGCTGTTTCATCTTTTCAAGAGCTTTATCTTTGGCTTTCATTTTCATATTTTTTGCCGCAATAGTTGGTTCTTGGCTACTGTTTTGCTTTTCTACAGAATCTACTAACTGTAATTCTTGTTTGTATTTACTGCCTTCTTTTATTATTGAATATTTTTTCTTTCTTTCTTCATGTTGCCTTACTAATTGTATCATCCAATCCTTTGTTGTTTCTATGTATGTTAGTAAGCCAATAGTTGTTGTCTTGTATGACAATTCCAGCTGAATAAGACCCCTTCCACCTTCTTTACGGGGTATGTATAGACGGTCTACATCAGCCTTTGGGTGATGCATCCTATGCTTAGAAAGAAGCTTTCTTGTTTTAGCATCCATTCGCCTGATGTCGTTTAGAGTCCAGTTTAAGATGTTGAAGCTATATTGGACAACTGGGATTGCAAGGCTATTAATGGCCATTACTCTATTCTGTGAATTTAATTCAGTTTTTAATATCATTCGTAGCCTTCTATAGTACTCTTTACGCACTATTTCTTTCATTTTTTTATGGTGAATGTTTTCGCTCTCATTTACACCTAGGTATTTATAAGCTTCTTCTGGTTTCAATTCTTTTATTGTTACAGCAGGGTCTAGGCTAATTGAGGATGTTTCTTGTATTGATCCACGTAAAACTGTAGCTTTAGCACATTTATTCAAATTAAATTTCATTTATTATTATTTATTATTTATTATTTATTATTATTATTATTATTATTATTATTATTATTTCCTTGAAAATAAACATAAAAAATTAAGATCACAAACATTTTACATAGATAAAGTTCGTCATAATATGAGAGCTGTATTTGTGGGACCATCATTTTTTTTTGTATTTCTTTAAGGCATAGGCTACCAGTAATCCCTATCGGAGACTAGTGGATGTTTTTCTAATCAACCTGAGGGCTCCCACATCAACAGGAAGTATTGATGCCGTAAGTCCCGTATTTCTTATATTTCCACTTCAAGATACTTCTATATTGTTTTGGAAAGCTTCATAGATACATTGCAATCTGCATTAACTCCCATGCCAATAAGAAAATACACATTGTTTTTGTGGTCTTTGATCACGATATCTGGGTGATTAGTTCTGACTATTCTGTCCCTGCGTATTGCAAAGTTCCATGAAATTGTTACAGGTCTTATCTCTGTAACCGGGTCTGAGTAATATTCATTCCAGTTTCTTACAATTTACTTTCCGTAAAAGATGCATATTTTCCAGTGAAAATATCAAGCCGAGTTTTACATTCATTAGGTGCTAACACTGAGCAACCTGATACAAGATGGTTAATTATTTCTGGATATTTATCGCAAATCTACACTACTGGCCATAAGTATTAGGCCGCCCCAGATTAAAAAAGATGATATATTTCATACTATTTTTGTATTTATTGCCAAGTTGATAATTTTAAATGAAAATAGAATGGCTCTTTTGTTATTACTTTGCAAAATTTTACATGGCAGCTAGGAAGCCTTTGCTTTGGCCTGCCAATGAGAAGAAGAGACTAGCTGTTATGGGGAAACACACCTATTCTATAGTGAATAGATTCTCCCACCTAATTTAAGTAGGAATAGTAAGAGGAACGAGAGTCAGTCGATGTTGAATGATAGCAGTCGACAGTTAGTCGAATATGAAGGTAGTCAGCGACCTAGCAAGATTACACTGCGTACTACATATGATATCAAGTTCCTAACGTTTTGTACGTCAAACCTATTAGGACCGACTTATGGCACAAATACTAGCCTCCACTACGATAACTCCACAACACTATCATGGGGAAGGGAGCACAAAAACTGGACACCAGAACAGTTCATTTGATGCATATGTTATTAAGCAGTATTAACAAAAGAAGCATTCTGTTTTCTTTTAGAATTATCCACTTGGCAATAAATACTAAATATAGTATGAAATACATAATTTTCTTAAAAAATGGGGTTTCCTAATAATTATGGTCGGTAGTGTACATATGAAGATCAACACAATTTTTAGTATCTCTCGTTGATAATTTTAAGTTAGCAAACATTGCTTTTGTGCAGCAAGAATAAAACGTTCGGTTTCAGCTTTTACCCCTGTACTACGTAACACCATTATTATAATTATCATCATCATTATATTTTGGCTTCTGCTATGGACAAACTTCTAGTCAGATCTGCAGAAAGACCCAAAGGCTGGTACTGGTGTGTTATTAGAAACTTTGACGTTGCAAAGTCTACAAAATTATTTGATTACGAAACTTTCATTAGAAACAAAGAAGAGAGTACTAGATATCTATGTGATGTCAGTTCTTCAATATGGCAGTGAATGTTGGACAATATCATCAAAGATGAAAGAAAAACTTGAAGCAACTGAAATGTGGTTCTACATAAGAATGCTGCGGATATCATGGACCGAGCATGTGGGCCATGTTGAGGTTTTGGAAAGGATGGAAACGAAAAGGAAATTAATATTGAACATCAGGAAGAGACAACTGAAGTTCCTGGGACATACAATGAGGAAGGAGGGCTTGGAGAACCTGATACTAACAGGCCACATTGAGGGAAATAGGAAAGTAGCAGATAACATATTTGAAGAGCCTGAGCAGGTGGATGACAGAACGGGGATTGCGATATATTACATGAGAAAGCGTGTTAAAAGCCATCAGGGATAGAGAGACGTGGAAGGCTATGATTGCCTACGTTCTGAAAGGACAAGGCACATAGAAGAAGAAGAAAATGCTAGCAGCATATAAAACCCATCATTCGTCGTCCTCCTACGGCCTTAGCCGAGATCGAACTCACTACACCCCTCCAGTATTTTGCATTTGGAACTCTGGCGCAGTTTATAGCGAAATTCATAATCTTGTCAAATAGCTGAATACTTGATGCTTCGCCAGGGCTATAAAAGGTGTTTTTATTGTGACACCAACACTAGATGGGTTGCCTTCTGACCCCAACCTGTTATTTAACCCATAACTGGAGGGAAGGGACAGACCTTTCCCAAGGGTACCAGTGCTTAAGTGAATGCAGGGTACTCAACTGGAATTCGAACTCGGCTCACCAATTTCTCTTTCCAAGCCGACATTCACTGCCCCACAACGCACATCCGTCACTGAACGCTTACAGCGCCTGGTATTCCCAAGCGGTCACCCATCTAGGTACTGACCAGTCTCACGTTGCTTAACTTCGGTGATCGAAAGAGAACCGGTGTATTCAACGTGATATGCCGTAAGCCTATCATTAATTTACCACTTCAACAACAAACATTAAATCATCAACGTATTTTTAAGGTTTTAACCTGAGAAGGTGGCTTCTGTCAATAAACATGCAGCTTTTACCTAATTCGTCTGGACTCCCTCTGCAGGTTCTTTTTTTTTCTTTAAATAGTTGTCTTGTTCAAACGATTTTCTTCGTGTATATATTTTAATTTGAAGGTGAGTGAACAGTTTCACTTGTTTTGCAGCTTGATTTCCTGCCCAATATCTTCCAACAAAAATAGTAATAACATTTTTAAAGAGTTCTTTCTTGATACAGGCCTGTGATTGACGGGGTAAAATGCATAACGTGACATTACGAGACCTTACGTGAACTGCACCGGAGACTAGGAATATGAACAAGATTATAGTCTGTAAAGTCATATCCAACGAACTTTATGACAATTTCTAGCATTGCTTTAGTATATGAATGCGATTAATATATTAACTACATCTATTTACCAGTCTTTTGTGCTATTTTAAAACTTCATACCTGCAACTCAATTATGTTTTGGATTAATTACTACTGTTTGTTTACACATGCTCAGAACGCAACGGATCTGGTTCTAACTGCGTTGGTAAATGTTGCCACCATTCCGCAAAAAATGAAAAGAAGTCGGATGTTTTTATAAATTCATTGCTAATAGCTTATTTCTACCTTTACTAGAACATGACTAGGCTGACAATTGAATATTGTTAGATTATATGGTCAAGAGCTGTTCAGTCTTCATTTTCTACTCTCGAAAGAGTCCAGAACCGTCTCTGCATCGTTGTGGGTGATATGACATTTTCCAACATAAAACCTCTTTTTCACAGACGAGATGCCGCAAGCACTATCGCTATTTCCATGGATATTGTTCACATGAACTACACTCCTTAGTTCCATTAATCATAAATTTCACATCGAAGACCTAACTTATCTTCATTATATATATATATATATATATATATGATGAAAATAAGTTGGATGTTTTTATAAATCCATTGGTAATAGCTTATTTCGCGGAGCTCTTACAGACCGCTCATCAGACCAAAATTCCTACAACAATAAATGGATTAGATTTATCCAGACAAAAGGAATCATGGGAGGTAAAAAATCGGGGTTAGGAGGTTAGATTTACAGTGTCAGTTATTATTGGCGTCTGTATTTTATCCCGGATGATAAGATGACATTGACCTAAAATAAATAAATAAAATCAGGGTGAAGGGGTTAGATTTACAGCGATTGTTGTTTCTGGAGTCTGTATTTTTATCTGAAGCGAAAAGATGATTTTGGTCTAAAATTTAGTTGCCCATTCTCAAATACATGACAATAAATTTAGTGGTCGTAGTTTCACCAGAAGAATTGAATTGTCAGCTTTCTCTAGTTATTCTCACGGTAATAATAATATCTTCATTTTGTACGTTTTAATTTTCTATCGTTTTGGTTATGACAATAATATTTAATCGTGTATGATAAGAATGTTACAAAAAACGGGTATAAGTTCTAATTATTACTCTTAATGATACTAATAATAATATTTCATAAAACTTAATAATAATAACAATAAAAAAATCATGATAACAATAATTGATAAAAGTTACAATAATAATAATAATTTACTAAAAAATTAAAGATATAAAGTCTTTAACGAGATTTTTGGGTTTTTACCGAATCAAACTTTTAAGTTTAACTTTCATTTTCATATGGAATCTTATATCTATTTTTTTGTCTGTATTTGAAAATGAGTTCATTCCTTTGGTTTAATAGTTCACTAAGATTTTTATATTTGATTATGACAATTTTTTCCTCCAAGCATAAATTGCATTTATCGCTGAAGTTGTTGGGAGTTTGTGAATGTCCGATGATCCTATATATATATATATAGAGAGAGAGAGAGAGAGAAAAAGAAACAAAGAAACAAAAAAAGAAAGAAAGAAAGAAATGGTTAAAAAGTTGATACGAAATGCATGCATACAGTGACTGAAAAATAACTCTCCATTTTATGAATGAATACCCAGCCAGCAGAACTTTTCTTTGGGAGCATTTAAGGGAGAAGGTCTACTATAATAAACTACGATTTTGAAAGAAAGTTGAAGAGCGAATACAAGAAGTTATGTCTTCCAAACCACAAGAGTTCCTGGTGAAATCAATGGACTGGATTCCTAAGCGACTGGAAAATCTAGTGGCCATATCAAATTTTAATTAAAACCACATGTTGAACCGCATAAAACCTCATTTTCTTTAATATCCATTTATTGTAAAAATTACAGTTAATAAGATGAATTATAAATATTTTAAAATAATATATATATATATATATATATGTATATATATATATATATATATATATATATATGATTTTAATAATCTAAGTAAATTATTAAATAAAAAATGAGATTATGAGAACCATAGCTGAGAACTAATTTTCAGAGTTTCTGATAAAACCAGAAAACATAGCAGTCCGAAATTCGATGCGAGGAAAAAAATACCGGAGACACATTAGGAACGCCAGAACAGATATGGCAACACTATTTAATGTGCAAATGACTGGTAGATTTATAGATGCGACGAGAAAATCTTTTGACACGACACAGTGGACGAACCTTCCTGCCAAGCAGAAATAGGAATTGATTCATTGCACCTCATGTTAGTGGAAAACGTGGCGCCATGAAGGATGTAATTTATTGCTTTCCTGGAGTTCAGCAGCAGTTATCCTGACAGTAGACAAAATACGCTCTCTGTGCTGATTAAATGAAAGCGGTTTTGTTTTGAAGGCGTTGATATTTACAATCTATTTCTTGCCCCAGTTAACCACTCATTGGATATTTTCAGTAGTAACTGTTTGTTGGATTTGCTACTAAAGCAGAATTAAATGGCAGTGTCATATGCATAAATACCTATTTGGGATAAAATGAAACCACGGACATAATTGATAAATATCAGAAACATCGTGAATCCATGTAACGAGCTCTGGAGCATAGCCGCATGTTTTTTTTTCATGATCTGGAGGTATGCCTGTTCAATACCAAACTCAGTCAGTCAGTTATGTGCCATGCTCGATACACGCTTGGGCGATCATGTCTCGAAAGAGACATGACTGACTGGGCAGAAGATTATCCCGCAGTAGGTTGCCATTGCTTTCTGCGGTAGACTGGTTGCCGACTAAAAAAATAAATAAAGGAACATTGTGGCATCTGCATACATAATGTTGCTAAGATAAAATAAGGTATCATGATAGAACAAATACTCTCAGTATTGCTTTGCTGTAATGGTTAAATACAAATCTGATGAGAAGACACATCCTTGTCTTACATGTTTCCTGTATTTGAGTATTTACTGAATTCGGTTTTACATGAGTCAGTCAGTTATGTGCCAGACGTAATACACGCTTATGTGATTATGTCTCGAAAGATTATCGCGCAGTAGGTTCCCATTACATTCTGCGGTAGACTGGTTGTCAGCCAAGCCTATAGAACTCAATCTGTCCTGTTATTTAACCCATAACTGGAGGGAAGAGACGGATTAATACCTTTACCCAAGGGTATTTGCGCGTAAGTGAATGCAATGAATTCAACTGGAATTCGAACCCGGTTCCCCGATTTCTCGTTCCGAGCCGATATCCACTGCGCCACAACGCACATACCAGACTACTTAGGCTTCATAAGTCAATTATGCGTTTCTTGAGACCTTCAAGCTTGCGCAGAACACCAGCATATAAAACCCTGTCAAAGAAGATTTCGAGAGATTTCGAGAGATTTCGAGAGATTTCGAGAGCTACAGCCCGAGCTTTTTCTAATCTTAATTAAAGTTTGATAGATAGTTTCAGAGATGGTTACCATGTTAAAACATCGTGATAGAATTGGCGAAACGGAAGTTATATCGTTGGTCCGAAAGAATGTTGTACGATTTAAGATGACTAACCCATTCTGCATTGATTAGGACCTCGAATACTTTACCGAAAAGAAGTAAGTGACTAATACGGAGATAATCTGAGGTGTCAGAGGGAATACAAGAGTTCTTATAAACAGGAACGACAGAGGAAGAATTCCAACAAGATGACAATCAGGAGGTAGTGTGACATTTGCTTTAAATCTGAATAGAACAGAGACCAGCTCAGGAGTACATTTTTTTAGGACGAGTCAGTCAGTTAAGTGCCATACGTGATACCCGCTTAAGTGATAATTTCGAAAAAGACATGACTGACTAGGGGGGATGAATTATCCCTCAGTAGGTTGCCATTATTTTCTGCAGTAGACTGGTTGCGATCCAACCAAGGCTATAGAACCCAATATTTCCTGTTATTTAACACAAAACTGTAATGAAGAGACGGATTATTACCAACGCGATATGCTTACGGCATATCACGTTGAATACACCGGTTCTCGTTCGATTACCGAAATTAAGCAACGTGAACATGGTCAATACTTAGATGGTTGACCGCTTGGGAATACGAGGCGCTGTAAGCGTTCAGTGACGGATGTGAGTTGTGGTGCAGTGTATATCAGCTTGGAAAGAGAAATCGGTGAGCTGAGTTCGAATTCCAGTTGAGTACCCTGCATTCACTTAAGCACTGGTACCCTTGGTAAAGGTATTAAGCCGTAACTTCCCTCCAGCTATTGGTTAAATATCAGGATGGAGCCTGGAGGCAACCCATCCAGTATTGGTGTCACAATAAAAATACCCTTGGTAGCCCTGGCGAAGCATCAAGTATTCTGCTATTTGACAAGATTATGAATTTCACTATAAACTGCATCAGGGTTCCAAATGCACAGGGAATACTGAAGGTGTGTAGTGAGTTCTATCTCGGCCAATGCCGCAGGACGATGACGATTACCTTTCCCAGGGTTATTTGAGCGGAAGTGAATGCAGGGCATAGAAATGGAATTCGATCTGGACTTCCCAATTTCTCGTTCCGAGCCGGTATGAACTGCACCACAACGCACATTCCTAGAACTAGGCGGGGTCTAATTTGAAGATTTGACGGGGTTATGGATATATTACTCAGTATAGCCTCCGTTCTAGGGAGAAAATCTCGTCGAGGTACTCCAAAGGAGAATAGATTTAGAAAAGAACTTCCTGACAAAGCACCCTAGCTTATCTATAGTAGATGCCGATATTTAAAAAAAATGATCAGATGGGTCACTGAGGTTTAGCTTTTGTTCAATTCCCCTTGTGGAGCCACCAGTAATCACTACAGCCAAACTTATGAGAGTTTATACGCATATGATGACTTTGCTACTTTCAGGATATGCTTACACTTATTACGAGCAGTGACAAAGAAATGTTTGTTACGATGAGGCACATGACTCTGTTCTCGCTGAAGAAGTGATTTCTGGGGACTCTGGCGGATGAGAAGGCAGATAAGGACCTACGAGATGATCAAGATTTCATTTAGTATTTCTGAGCTGAAAATTTCTAAGCTTCGATGCCAGCTTTCATCCAGGAAGACATCTCAGTAGCACATCTCTGAACAAGATGATGAAAAATGTCTTTCCACGGTAGATCGCGTTGTTAATAGGGATTTTATTCTTAGTTTTAAAATTATTGTTTTGGAAATTCTTGCAAAAATCAAATAATTGTAGGACCTCTGGAAAAACGTGGTGAACAACAGTAAGCCCTCAATCCCCCCTCTAATCAACAAATTCGAGGTCCTCATCTCTTCAACAGACAAGGCTGAGTGCTTCGCTCGCAGATTCTAGACACTGAACTTGACTGGAGTATCTGTACCCAACTTCCCTCTCCGAACCCAGGCCCAACTGTCTGACATACTAATTACTCCCTCGGTGGTCTCCAAAATAATTTCTAAGCTTGACCCCCATAAGGCGACGGTGGCGACGGAATATCCATCATTGTCCTAAAGAAATCTGCTCCTGAACTCTCCTCTGTTCTCTCTAAACTCTATAACTTTTGCCGTTCTGCTTCCTGCTTTCCTGCCTGCTGGAAATCCTCCTCCGTGGTCCTTATATATAAAAATTTTAGAGAACCCTCTGACTCCGCTAATTATCGCCCTATCAACCTTCTACCGATCTTTGGCAAAGTGTCCAAAGCCATCCTCAACGCCGAGGTGGTACAACATCTCACATAGACTTTTCTCTGATTAACAGTATAGCTTCCGCTTCACCAGGTCTACTACTGATATGCTTACGACTATCACTGAGTATATACACCAGGCCCTCGACAAAAACGGTGAAGCCCGAACTGTGGCCCTTGACATCTCCAAGGCGTTTGACAGAGTCTGGCATGCTGGCCTCTATGCAAGCTACAGGGCTATGGTATAACTGGACAATTGTTTGACCTAATCTAGTCCTTCCATTCAAACTGTACAATGAGGGTGTTATTGAACAGACAAGCCTCCCAGTACTATTACATGAATGCAGGTGTCCCTCAAGGCTCTATTCTAGGTCATGCTCTTTTCCTTATCTATATTAACGATCACCCTGATGTAATAAGATCCCAAGTGGGCTTATATACTGACGACAATACGGTTTACTCTCGTCTCGTTCGAAAATCCACCGAGGCTGAAAAAGCAAACCTCGCTGCTGAGCTTGAAAAGGACCTCCAATCCGTGGTGGACTGGGGCAAGAAATGGCTCGTAAATTTTAAAAAACGAAGCTGCTATCTAATAACCACCACAAAAACGAAGCTGCTATCTAATAACCACCAGAGACAATCTTTCCTCCCGCCCATTAACATGGATCAGACTTCTCTCCCTGAAAGCGAAACATTGCGCCTCCTCGGGTTAACTCTCACACCAGACCTCAAGTGGAATAACTATATAGAATCCATAGCTAAATCCACTGCTAAGAGAGTCGATTCTCTGTGTAGAGCCAGGACGTTCTTCCCGTCCCAAACAATCCTGCACATATACAAGTCTACCATCCGCCTGTGCATTGGGTATTGCTGCCATATCTGGTCTGGTGCACCTGCTATCCACTTAGGTGTCCTCCACCGAATCCAACGGAGAATCTGTAATGTGATCGATCCCGATTTGGCAGCTACTATACAGTCGCTTTCGCACCGACGCAGTGTGACTTTTCTGTGTCTTTCTAAATACTTTCACGGCTTCTGCTCCGATGAACTTAGCTCACTGGTACCTCCTATATACGAATTTCCTCGAGCCACAAGATTAGTAACTAGGTCCCACCCTTTTACTGTGTAACCAATAAATTGTAAACGCAAATTATACTCCATCAGCTTTTTTCTTGCACTTCCAGCCTGTGGAATTCTCTTCTGTATACTTGCTTTCCTGACAGTAACAATCTCCAAGAATTTAAATGTAAAGTCAACAGTCATCTCCTGTCTCACAAACTTACAATATTCTCTCTCATGCTTTTCTACATCCACTCCACTCACATCAGTACTCTCTTCCCTCTCCTATTCTCTTCCTGACAACCCCTGCAACCTTTCATTCCTCAACACCCCTCCTATGTAACCCCCTGCAAAACAGTGGCAGTAAAATGCCTTGCTTGGGGCGACACGATTATAAAAGAAAAAACAAACTTTAATGACATTTGGGAAAATGATTCTTAAATGAATAAAATTATTTAAACAATTGTTTTAGAAAATATTCGTATATCTATCTATCTATCTATCTATCTATCTATCTATCTATCTATCTATCTATCTATCTATCTCTCTCTCTCTCTCTCTCTCTATATATATATATATATATATATATATATATATAACCCTAATAATAATGTGTTAATTGTTAACCCCATTTGTCAAGCGGAAATAGCATTTGCCGAAAATCTGCGTCAAATCGTAAAATAAAAAAATGCCATTAACTGTGACAAGATATTTTTTAGTGCTTAATAATTCTATTAAAAAAATCGCTCACGGCTATCATCAGGTTATCAACACGTCAAAACAGCAACGGTCAAGTTAGAAACACAGTTACTGTCAGGTTAAACAATCCATTTCTACAGTATTTTAGAGTTAAAATAAACAATGTTTGTTTCAAATCAGATAAATTATACTTTAAATCAGCTAATATTGCTCAAATAAATTTTCAGAAAAGTATATTTTATTTTTTTCGGAGATTTTTAATAAAGAGATTTACATTGCGATGAAATACGACTAAAGACGGGCGTTAATCAGTTATTTTTCAAGAAAAAAATCAATTCAAATCAATATAATTTCTGTTTCAAAAATAAACTACAGAAACTTTGCTTACTGGAAATAGTAATTTTAATCTTTTCGCAAAAATAATCTTCCAGTCAATTTAAATTGGTTTTAAATTATTTTTTTAAACAAAGCAAAATCTTTTGCTTATTGAATCTATTAGCTTCAAATTAAAATTAGAATAAAAGCTTAAAGCAAAATTTCTCATATTTAAAAAATTAATTTTAAACCTTAGGTATAATTTTTTATTTTTCCTACCGATATATATATATATATATATATATAATGAGACAGCGAGAAAGAAACAGAGCAATTGATACGCTCCTTCTTTATCTTTAAATGTCTTACTATTTTTTAAAAAAAGTATATAATACATATACACAAATTTTTTACATGGGTGACCGCTTGAAAATACCAGATGCTAAAAGTGTTTATTGACGGATGTGCGTTGTGGTGCAGTGGATGTCGGCTCGGAAAGGGAAATCGGTATTAATCCGTTCCTTTCCTCCAGTTATGGGTTAAATAACTGAGGTCTCCTGTTCATGCGATCTGTGGCCAACTTCTGCACCGATTGTTTGTTATCAGCAGTTCCAAAAAAGTGTGGATGGTACTACACAAGCCTTCATCACTTTAACAATTATTTGTGTGGCAGTCTAACTGAGTTAGACACTCATACATCGAAATCGACGGGAGAGTCCATAATATATATATATATATATATATATATATATATATATATATATTGGCGCCAAGAAGGCAAGAATGGTATGGTGGATTTGACTGTTTCAAAAAAGCATTTACCAGAGGTTGTATACTTAAAACCTAATGTATGTCTGTGTTCACTGACCTTGTTAGATGTTTACATTTCTTTTTATTCATATTACAGCTGTAGCAGATAATGAAACGGAGAAAATAATTTGTTCTTCGTTGGGTGTCAACGAGACTAAAAAAAATCCTCAAGTACAGGAATCTACATTTCGCAACTGCTAAAACACGCATTCAAAACTACTCACAGACAATTAAAATACATCCTATCACGTCACCACCTAAAACATGAAATAACTCCCCATCCTAGCCGACATTCCCAAACACATTACAAAATTCTGAGAATTTCAACAGAGCGTGCAGACTGAATTTCGTTGGGAATTTCGCACAAAGAATTTTGAGTGGCGCTCTGTCAGATTGCTCTATGCAACTATTTCGAAGGAGGTGGTGGAAACCAGGATTTTAATTATAGAATTATTTTCATCATTATTAAAAGTGCCAGAGTTGTAGATCTTACAAACAGATACACACGCTGATACACGCACGAATACACACACACACACGCACACAAACACATACACACACAGAAACACACACGCACACAGACATGCTGACACATACACATACTTCTGAATTGAAATCACCCTAGGAAAGGCAGTAAAATCACTAATACACAAGGGGCTACTGGGTATGAAAGAATTAAAAAAACGGAAAAATTATTAAGGCATCAGAAAAATGGAAGTGTAATCCAGAAGACAGTAGATAAAATTTGACATACGATCTAAGTTTTTGAAGATCTAAGTTGCTGGGAAGCATGGAGTTGGAAGGGAGTTCTATGATCGCAAAGCGTGAGGAAAAGAACTGTCAGTATAGAACTTACGGTTATATCTAGCCAATTCAACATTCAAATCATGAGCCCTAACTGCCAATCTAGTATTGCTCATAAAATTTATAAAATCTAGTTAGTACAGTGAAGATAGCATAGAATCAATTACCATGGAACTATTTAAAGAAAAGGAAACGACTTTACAGCGATTAGAAAAGTAAGTAAAGCCGAGATGCCAGAACCATTAGCATTGCTGATTCTTCTTTAGAGTTTCTCAAGATGCGCCAACTATATATCAGGAACATCGGATCAGATGTGGCAGCATCGACAAATGGAACCCTTGTCGAGATTTAAGGTAAATTCTGGAGAGAAAATATGTTTCGCAATACACAGAGATCCAAATTTCTTATCAGCTGACCTAGCAATATATTAAAAAACAAATTTACCATTTCATGTTAGTCGAGAACATTAGTCCAAGAAGGAATAATAACTATATTTACTATACTCCCCAAATGGTGCGAGATGTAACACGAGGTGGGATTTTAATATGAGCAGCCCGAGTATTAGCGGGCAAAGAATCAAAACGTCCCCGGTCCCCGCAACCACCGGTCGAGTTGGCCCCAGTGACTAGCACCTTTTTTTTTAAAATCGTATCACCCCGAGCAAGGCGGTAACGCCACTGATGTGCAGGGGGCTACGTAATAGTGAAAAGATCGGAAAAGAGAAAGCCGGAAACCATATCCTAAACAGGGAACAAGGGATGAGCCTCTTAACCTGTTCAATAGACATGGGTGGAGTGTGAACCGGGCGATAGATAGATCTATCTACTCCAACTGAAAAAAAAAAAAGTGAGAAGATTGGAAAAGAGAAAGCCGGAAACCACATCCTAAACAGTGAAGAAGGAATGAGCCTCTTAACGTGTTCAATAGACATGGGTGGAGTGTGAACCGGGCGATAGATAGATCTATCTAATCCAACTGAAAAAAAAAGTGAGAAGATTGGAAAAGAGAAAGCCGGAAACCACATCCTAAACAGGGAACAAGGGATGAGCCTCTTAACCTGTTCAATAGACATGGGTGGAGTGTGAACCGGGCGATAGATAGATCTATCTACTCCAATTGAAAAAAAAAAACCCAAAAAACAAAAAAAAAACCCCAAAAAACAAAAAAACAAAACATGGCAGTGGATTACTAAGTTTTAACTTAGTAAAAAGTCCAGTCGAGAGATATCTGCTAAAATCAAGAATTAAATTAAAGAAAACCAATTAAACATGAAAAGCTTAAAATTTAAAATTAGGCAGAAAAAAAGTGCTTACTTTAAGAATATTTCAAACAAAACAGAACTCCAAGACGAGACGAGTGTCTGAATTCTGGTCACACCAAGATGGCCAATGGGAGTCAAATTACGGATGGCAGAGGGGAAGAAAGTAGACAGACTAATATACGGCTGACGAAAGAGAAAGAAAGAAAGAAAGAAAGAAAGAAAGGAACAGTCAAGAGATATCTGCTAAAATCAAGAATTAAATGAAAGAAAACCAATTAAACATGAAAAGCTTAAAATTTAAAATTAGGCAGAAAAAAAAAGGCTTACTTGATCCATCCCTCTGGTGCAATGGGGTGGCGTGTCCTCGGAACACTGTTTCCCGGAACCGGGCATCTACTCAGCATAATTTTTCTCATTTGCACATCTGCCCTCGGACAGAGATACAACTGAGCCGCACTCTAGCTTCTAGAGATTATTTAAAGTCCCCAGCCGACAATCACTCTTCTGGCGGTTAACATCAGCAATACTGATGGAATATAGAAAGAGGTCTTTAAAATAATAAAACACCTGGGACCTGCTTTAATTCTAAAATGTTTCATTTTGAAGCTTATGCATATAGTAACATAGGGGGTTGAATTTCTGTTTAATAATACCATGTATGACCTAGTCTGAAGTTTTGATGGGCAGCCCTCTAGGTCTGGTATAAGCTAATATTTTTGTTGGTTCTTTTTCGTTTTGAAAAATGTCGTAAAGTCTTCGTATATTTACATTACAATGGTGATACGTATTTTATCTATAATACTAAGGCTTTTTATACCTATTTAATAACCTTCCCCCGTCCTTGTAATTTACTACAAAAGTGGAAAATAATTGTATTTTGCCTTTTTTACGATCGGCGTTGTGGTGCAGTGGATATCGGCTCGGAACGAGAAATCAGTTAACGCCGAGTTCGAATTCCACTTGAATTTGCTGCATTCACTTAAAATGATACACTATAAAACTATTTTAAAAGATGAACAAACCATCTTTAACAAAAGAGGAAAACATCGAATTATTTCAAAAATCAACACGTAACCCGACAGTAAAAAACCTGATGTAATCAAGTCGATATTCTGTAAGCGAGCGTTTCACTCTTTCTACCTAGGCACGGTAGTTTCTCATATATATATATATTTTTTTAATCGTTTCACCCCAAGCAAGGCTTTCCACTGCCACTATAGCGCAGGGGGTTACTTAGGGAAAGATGCTGAGAGAGCAATTAGATATAGGAAATGTCAGAAGGAGGGTGATAGACGAGTAAGGAGGTACATAGGAAGAGTGTTTCAGAGAATGGGTGCGAGTTAGTGGGTTAGGAGGTGTCTATTGACCTTACATTTAAACACCTGGAGATTGTAGCTGTCGGGGAAGCAGGTAAGCGGAAGGGAATTCCACAGGCGGGAAGTGCGAGAAAAGAAGCTGTTGGAGTAGAAATTGCAATTACATTTTATCGGTTTCACTGTAAAAGGGTGGGACCTAGTTGCTAATCTAGTATCTCGTGCAAATTCGTAACTAAAGTATTTCTAAAATCTACCGGTTCTTTGTAGCATTTAATCTTAGGCTCAACCACGCATTCATTCGTAGGTTACCTGTCGTCACTTAAAATATGATGAATGTTCTCAAATTCTTGATCAAGTGTACAAGAAATCATCAACGCTTGATGGACTAAAGTAGATATCAGGTTAATTGTATGGACTTAGGAACAAAAGAATGCCGTTTGTGTACAAACCCGTAAACGTGGGCTTGTAAATCACTCTAAGCAAACCACTTCTACGTTTAATAAGTCAGTTAAGTCAAAGTGCCATACTTAATACAAACTTGGGTAATCATGTCTCGAAAGAGATATGACTGACTGTGTAGATCTGCTTGCGGTAGGTTACCATTACTTTATACCGTAAACTGGCTACCTTCTTCTTCTATTAACCTTGTCCTTTCAGGACGTAGACGATCATGGCTTTCCATGTCTCCCTATTCCTGGTGGCTCTTAGCACATTTTCTCCCGTAACACCACGAAAACCCCGTTCTGTCATCCACCTCCTCTGGCCCTTCAAATATGTTATTCTTTCCTCTGTCTCCTTTTCCCTCTATCTAGCCTGTTAGTATCAGGTTCTTCGAACCCTCCTTCCTTATTGCATGCCCTGGGAACTAACTGTGTCGTCCTGATGCTCAATATTACCATCGTTTCCAAAACCTCATAATTGCTCACATGCTCGGTCCATGATATCCGCAGCATCCTTCTGTAGAACCGCATTTCAGTTGAATCAAGTTTTTTCTTCATCTTTGATGATATTGTCTCAACATTCACTGCCATATTAAAGGACAGATATCACATCGTAATCAATGCGATATCATGGATCTAGCATGTGAGGCTTTGGAAAAGATGGAAACAAAAAGGAAGTTAATACTGAGAATCAGGAAGAGATAGCTAAAATTCCTGGGACATGCAAAGAGAAAGTAGAGCCTGGAGAACCTGATATTAACTCACTACATAGAGGGAAAAGGAGACAGCAGAAAGCAATGGATAACATATCTGAAGGGTTTGAGCAGGTGGATAGCAGAATGGAGGTTGCATGGTGTTACAGAAGAAAGCGTGCTAAAAGCCACCAGGGATAGCAAGGCTTGGAAAGCCATGATTGCCTACGACGTGAGAAGAAGAAGAAGAAGAAGAAGAAGAAGAAGAAGAAGAAGAAGAAGAAGAAGAAATCTTGTTTGGGGTAGAGCCAGAACAGAGTCGCACTCTGCTCGAAGTCAGAGACGCAATTGAGAGATGGTTACATTACTGGGCTTTGGCCGCGTAATCATTTTCGTTATTACAACAGGCAACAGCATTTAATATTTCAAAAAGAGAAAATGTTTTTCAATATCCTTAAAGCTCAGTGTGTTACTGAAGAAAGAGTTTGAATATTTTCTGAGTAGGTAGATTTGAATGTGCCAATGTCACGTTCTTATGTTAGATGTATATGTCTGTACGTATTTTTGTGAAGACGACACACTTTTATGCGAGATGAATGATTAATATAAGCCTATCTTTGACGATTGAGTTATTTTGTTATGTAGCTTTTCTGGAGTGGCTTTTTATGATTTGAGGCACTCTTTTGCCCAGTCGGTTTCCCACGGACCAAGTGCTTGATTTTGTTTGTTATACACCTCATGTACTTCTTCTTCATCAATATGCCGTGTTCCTTCAGTACGTTGGCGATCATGGACTTCTACATCTCCCTATACCTAGCGGTTCTAAGCACGCTTTCTTTGTTCTCCACCCAAACCCAATTCTGTCATTCACTTGCTCAAGGCCCTCATGTATGTTACGCGTTGCTTTTCCACGTTTCTCTTTCCCTCTATCTGACCTGTGAGTATCTGATTCTTCAAGCTCTTCTTTCTCATTATATATCCTAGAGACTTCAGCTCTCTTTTTCTGATGTTAAGTCTCAGTTTCCTTTACGTTTTCATCTTCTCCAAAACCACGTCATTGCTCACAAGTCCTATGGTATCCTCGGCATCCTTCTACAGAATCACATTTCCGTTGCTTCAAGTCTCTCCTTTATCTTTGACGAGATTGTCCAGCATTCACTTCCGTATTGAAGAACAGACATCCGTTACTCTGTTTCTTGCGAAATTCTCCTGTCTCTCAGTTAACTAGTCAGCTTCTGGAATGCATCCTTGGCCATTCTAATTCACCTCCGAATCTCAGTGTCGCAATTTCTTCTGCCCAATGCTAGAACACTTCCCAGGTATTTAAATCTCTTTACCTGCTTTATCCCCAGCTTGGACTTGTCATCTTGGGCTTCTTTTTCAACTTATTATTATGCAATCAGTTTTCTTTTAGTTTATTTTGTAGTCCTTTCTTTCGGCTTTTTCAGCTACCTTCTGTAGGAGGTTTTGTAATTTTCCTTCCATGTCTGCTATCAGCACTGTATCATCAGTTTATCTTATCTAGTTCCGATTGTTGCCATCAATGATGAATCCTTCTAGGGCTCTCAGAATTGTCTCGCTGTATAAGTTGAATAGATCAGGTGAAAAGACACATCTCAACTACAGGACATTAGGAACGAATGTGAATGATTTACATATCTTCTTTTTATATGTACTGTATACCTTCAAGGTGTTGATGATCATGGCTCTCCACAATGTCCTCTCCTTTGTAGCTCTTAATTGTCTTTTTGCTATATCTACTAAACTGTGTTCTGTCAAAGATTTACTCAAGTTTGCTAGGAAGTATATACGTTTCTTTCTGTCACCCTTGCTATCAGTCTATCATGCGATTATGAAATTTTCTAAACCCTCTTTCTTCATTATATATTGTAGTAATTTCAATATATTTTTGTTGTTTGTTTTCATTTATCGATACACCCGCACACATACACAAACACGTACATATATTGACTTCATAGTCTCTATTAACCCTACAACCCCAATAGAAGCCAATCTGTTCTGTTATCTAACACCTAACTGGAGTGAAGAGACGGATTAATACCTTTCTTAAGGGTATTTGTGCGTAAGTGAATGCAAGAAATTCAACTGGAATTCAAACTCAGCTCACCGATTTGTCGTCCCGAGTCTATAACCACTTCACCACAACCCACATACTGGATTGAATAACTGAGAAATCTTGTAAACCCGAATAACAATAATATTCTGGCTTTGTTTGACAGTTAGTCCTTAATGGTCGAAAAGATAGACCTAATCGTTGTTTTCTGTCGGAGGAGCAGGTTCGAATCCTGCTTCCTAACATGATTTATCGATTATTCAAGCTAGTAGAAGCAATTAAATATAGTTTAATTATAAAAAAACAGAGTATATACTCAAATACGAGTATCCATTAGAATAATATTTAAACAAATATATATTTTAATTTATTTGTTGATATGCAGCTAAACATATCAAACTACTAAAAATCCATATTTATAATAAAACTAGCAGTATAGCTCGGCGTTGTTCGGGTGTAATGAAAGCTTTAAAACTAATCCATGGTCCTGGAGCTCAGACTCTTTGGACGTTGGCACGAAATACTAAAAAGTAATAGTTGTTTCCAGTTAAAGCGAAACCGTAGACTGAAAGAAAAATGAATGGATGTAAGTCAAATTTTGATTTCCTGGTACCGATATCAAATTTTCTGCACTATTGTAAAAACTGCAACCTTGAAACCTCTGAATTCGTTTCTTATGTCTTTGTCTATGAGTGTATCAAATTTGATTAAAATCGGACCACTCCTTCTATAAACCGATTTTTTCGATTATCGATTTTCGATATTTATCGGGGGTACATCGACACAAAATCTAGTTAAAAACACTCGCAGACGCTTATAGTACAACTGTGTAAATTGTCAAGAAAATCGGTTCAGCCGTTTTGGAGTCTATAGGTAACGAATACACACACACAGACACACACACACAGAAAAAGTTCCATTTATAAATAAGTTTAGATACCAACTATACATATTTAAAGTAACATGAACCACATACAGCTTATCTGTATTTGAAGGTATACAATTGCGTTTAAAATATATTTAATAGAAGCCATGAAATTGTGTCAAAAATAATTAAGTTCCGGCATTAAATAACCCATAGTGGTGTTGATATACCACTGAACTAAATCGACCAAATAATTTATTTTATTAGCACCAGAATCAATATGCTATATTCTATATTCACACACACGAAACTTCGAAGACGGTATGGAGTGACAACTTTCCTTTCATTAATTTTATCAACGCACTCTTTCTCCCCAGATATTAAGCACTTTACGATAAAAAAAAACAAGAAAAAAAACTGCCAGGCAAAACGCATTTTAGCAGTAAAACTATCTATCTATTGGTCCTGGGTAAACTGCATCCGGCAGCAAGGCCTCTGATTGGGAGGTTGTGAGGAGCATGGGACCACCTCTTAATGGCTATCGTTTCCCAGGTCCACCCTGACCCGGAGTTGTGGAACATATTAGGGTCCCAACTATGGGCAAATAGTTTATCCCTAAATTGGGGTTAAAATGAAAGTGGAAAATAGTCTTTTTTAGAAAAATATATATTTTTGAAGAAATAATACTACCATAACACATTTTTGAATGAAAAAAAATAGTCCAATAGTAATTAATCGACAAATCGTAAAAATAGTGCAATAGTGATTAATCGACAAATCGTAAAAATAGTCTAATAGTGATTAATAGACAAATCGTAAAAATAGTCCAATAGTGATTAACAGACAAATCGTAATAATAGTCTAATAGTGATTAATAGACAAATCATAAAAATAGCCTAATAGTGATTAATAGACAAATAGTAAAAATAGTCCAATAGTGATTAATAGACAAATCGTAATAGTAGTCTAATAGTTATTAATAGGCAAATCGTTAAAATAGTCCAATAGTGATTAATAGACAAATCGTAAAAATAGTCTAATAGTGATTAATAGACAAATCGTAAAAATAGTCTAATAGTGATTAATAGACAAATCGTAAAATAGTCTAATAGTGATTAATAGACAAATCGTAAAAATATTCCAATAGTGATTAATAGACAAATAGTAAAAATAGTCCAATAGTGATTAATAGACAAATCTTAAAAATAGTCTAATAGTGATTAATAGACAAATCCTAAAAATAGTCCAATAGTGATTAATAGACAAATAGTAAAAATAGTCCAATAGTGATTAATAGACAAATCATAAAACTAGTCTAATAGTTATTCATAGACAAATCGTAAAAATAGTCCAATAGTGATTAATAGACAAATAGTAAAAATAGTCCAATAGTGATTAATAGACAAATCGTAAAAATAGTGCAATAGTGATTAATCGACAAACCATAAAAATAGTCTAATAGTGATTAATAGACAAATCGTAAAAATAGTCTAATAGTTATTAATAGGCAAATAGTAAAAATAGTCCAATAGTGATTAATAGACAAATCGTAAAAATAGTCCAATAGTGATTAATCGACAAATCGTAAAAATAGTGCAATAGTGATTAATCGACAAATCGTAAAAATAGTCCAATAGTGATTAATAGATAAATCTTAAAAATAGTCTAATAGTGATTAATAGACATTCGTAAAAATAGTCCAATAGTGATTAATAGACAAATAGTAAAAATAGTCCAATAGTGATTAATAGACAAATAGTAAAAATAGTCTAATAGTGATTAATAGACAAATCATAAAAATAGTCCAATAGTGATTAATAGACAAATAGTAAAAATAGTCCAATAGTGATTAATAGACAAATCACAAAATAGTCTAATAGTGATTAAAAGACAAATCGTAAAAATCGTCTAATAGTGATTAATAGACAAATCGTAAAAATCGTCTAATAGTGATTAATAGACAAATCGTAAAAATCGTCTAATAGTGATTAATAGACAAATCGTAAAAATAGTCTAATAGTGATTAATAGACATATCGTAAAAATAGTCCAATAGTGATTAATAGACAAATCGTAAAAAAAAAATAAATTATATCTTATTTTCATTAATAATGATTGTAATTTATTTTAACAAAAATATACTATATGTAGTCAAAAAGTAGATCACGTTTTAAACGTTTCCTAAAACGCAAGGCCCCCAAAAAGCAAACCCTACCGGACAACCAGCCTAAAGCGCGACATGACAAAACTTATCACCAGAATTCAGACGAATAGATAGCGTAGCAAATTTAAACCAGAAATAACTGTGTGGTTTCACTAAAGACACTGGAACACGGAATGTAATATTTATGCTTAGAAATATTGCCAAAAGCAAAATAAATATAAAGGATATAAACCTACACAATATAGATATTTTAAAAACGTTCGATAATTTACTCGTTTTCGAGTATGTGGCTTTTTGATAGTCCCTAGTTAATCCTTATAGCAGCCGCCTGCTCCCCCACGAAATGCATTGGCATGGCGAAGAGGCTGAGTTGAATATTAAGAGACAACAAAATTTCGCTAGAAACAAAAAAGAAAATACTGGATTGCTATGTGATATCAGTTCTTCAATATGGCAGTGAATGCTGGATAATATCTTTAAAGATGAAGGAAAAATTTGAAGCATATGAAATCTAGCTCTACAGAAGAATGCTGAGGATATCATGGACAGAGTATGTAAGCAATGATGAGGTTTTGAAAAAATGGAAACGAAAAGGAAATTAATCAGGAAAGCCTGCTAAAGTTCCCGGAACATGCAATGAGAAAGGAGGGATACTAACAGGCCAGATAGAAGGAAAAAGAGACAGGAGAAAGCAGCGGATAGCATACTTAAATAGCCTGAGCAGGTGGATGACAGAACAGGGGTTGCGTGGTGTTACAGGAGAATGCGTGCTAAGAGCCACCAGGGATAGAGAGACGTGGAAAACCATGATCGTCTACGTCCTGAAAAGACAAGGTACATAGAAGAAGAATACTGAGCGGACCTGCGTTAGAATTTTTAGAAGAAAACGCATAATCTGACGTGATCAACACTTTGATAAGGCAAGTAGTCTCAAACGTTTGGATGATTTGTGACTTCGCTTTCGGAAAACCATGGATGCCTCCAGATGCTATCCAGTATCAATCACTAGTCTTGGGTCAAACCGTGATATGGTTTTCAGGTACTTTCTATGTATGCTGCAGGTTGAAACGTCTCATTCTGGCGAAATTCGAACCCGGCTTTTATAGTGTAAATATTACATTTCTAGCTACTTGCCCCTATGGCATTCATTAATAATAAATCCACATCTAAAAAAATCTAAAATAAAAACATTTAATCTATTAGCTCTTATTTCCATCATATTCGTCCGTTGCACCTGGATATAAACATTTATTTCCGACCCTCATTAGTGTTATTTATTTTCAGAATATCAGCGAAGAGATTTTAAAACTGATATTTTAATTGACCAGTTAATTAAATAGGATTCTATTTACGTTTTTATTTTCAACGGCTTTTTTAGATCCGTGTCTACAATTCTTATATTATTAATTGAGATAAAATTAAAAAAAAAAAGAAAACGATACAGCTGTATATTGGATTTTCATTCCGTTTCTTCTTTAAAAATTACAATTAGCCGAAAGTCATATGTGAGACGTAATGCGTAAACATGTATCGTAGCGGTGGTAATAGCGCAGACAGGATTTAGCACCGTTAGCAATATAGGAATTGCGGCTTTGTTGGAGGAATGAGAGAGCCGAATTCAAATTTTAGTCGAGTTCATTACATTCAATCATAGGCTAATAACCTTGGGAAACGAATGAATCCATCTCTTCATCCTTAGCTATTGGTAAAATAACACTATAAACTAGGTTCCATAAATTTGGGTGTCAACTATTCTAAAAGAAGGAAAAACTCTGAATTTAGAACCAGCCTGGGCCAGCTTTGTCTCTTTAGACACAGGCTAGAAGAAGGTAATTACAAAAAAGAATCCACCTTAAGAATTAACCTTGGGTGGCAACCAGTCTAAGAGAAGGAAAATCTGAATTCAAACCACCTGCTGCCTTGTAAGTTCTGCCTTTTTAGGCAAAGGCTAGAAGAAGGTAACTTAAAAAAAGAATCCACTTCGTATGTCGTCTCGAAGAAAGAAACTGGACCATTCCTACTTCGAACCGCCACAAAAATTAATAGACTCCTCGAGATTAAGGTTAGAATTCTGGAACACGACACGGTGCAGTGGACTTCTCCGTTTTCTGACCATTCGCCCCCTTGGTATATCACCCGCAGAACTTTTGACGACGACCATGCTGAGTAGACTTTCGTTTATGGAAGAGAACGTATAATGACCATTTTTAAAAAGGTTTGTAATAAATTACCAATAATAGTGAAATTCTAGCCTTACAATTTGTGTTTACAAACGGAATTTTTTCTTCTAAATAGCAGGACAGATTGCTCCCTACTACCTTGGTTGGCAACCATTCTAGGGAAATGAAAACTCTGAATTCAAACCACATGCTGCTTTGTATGTCCCTCGTCTTCAGGTAAAATTAGAGGAAGGTGAATTCAAAAAAATAAGTCCACTGAGCATGCCGTCTCAAGGATATGAATTTGAACGCCACTACTTCGAACTGTGACAGAAAGGAACGAACTCCTTAGTCTAAGTATAATAATTCGAACAAACACAAAACTGTGCCACTTCATGGCAATGTGGACACCACTGATTTTGGAACATTTGCCAATGGGTGTATCCACCACGACACTTTAGACGAGGCGACGACAACGACCCGTAGAATAAATGCTGCAACTGGAGAAAAGTGGTAAACCATCTTCAATATTTGAAATGCTTCTTTTCTTTCACACCTAAGAGTTGCAAATTTTTACCAGGAATATATTCTGCCAGGTATCAATTGCGTGAAACCTCTTTGTGTGTACACAAGTTCTGCAAGAACCATATCATCAAAGACTAACGCTCAGTCTATCGGTCAACGTATAGTGCATTCTACTTCCGAACTCTTCGATCAACAAAAATAACTCGTTCGACTCCGGAAGGAATGATGTCATCCGAGTTTGAACGTGGGTTATTAGCCTCATGTTGCATGGTTGAGTCGTGCTGCTAGGTCGGGACTAATCACATTAGAGGTTTTCCTTTGGAGCCTGTCGAGAACACTGAAACGAGCAGCAGGGGCGCTTGACTAGATATGACAACAGTATTCCATGCACGGTCGAATGGTTGATTTGTATATATGCAGGATGGATTCAGACGGAAAAAAACTTCCTGGCCTGACACAGTGACCCAACCTTCCTACAAGTGAATTTAGCTATTAATTCAATATAATGATTCCCCTTGAAGAAAGGGTAAGGCCGAGAAGGCGCAGTATGTTGATTTCAGGGAGACTTGCTTCGTCCATGCTTATGGGTGGTAGGAGAGATTGCCTGTGATCGTTGATAGATAGTAGTTACGTTTTGCAAGCATTGAAATTTACGAGCCATTTCTTACCCGAATCGACCACTGAGTGGAGGTTCTTCTTGAAATCAGCAGCGAGGTTATGTGTGTCCGCCTCGCAGGATGTCTTACTGATGCGGGAGTAGATGCTGGTGTCCTCTGCGTACATGCCTACTTTGGATTTGATCACGTGACAGATTTTAGATATATAAAATATATTGCAAGATCATTTACATACCTGCCCGCCAATATAATACATTATACAATATAACGCAATAATACATTATCGATAATAAAATATAATACAATAATACACTATCAAAACCGAAAATACCTTTAAAAAATTCTGTATCAAACATATATAGGGTTTTTAATGGCTTCAGCTAAATGTTTTACTCTTTAGTATTTCAAGATATTTTGCGTAATTTTCTGAAATGTATCAGTTAAAATGAGATGTCAGAGTTATTTCCATCAAATTAACTCTCGCAACCTATATATATCGCAACCTATATATATATATATATATATATATATATATATATATCAACTTAATGCAATAATTAAGACAGCATTCTTTAACTTAAACAAGGAGACCGTCCAGAATAGTTACAGGAGATTCCGAAGTCGTCTGGAGGCCATGGTTAGCGATTTTATTGAATAAATTTACTCTTTAGTATTTGAAGAGATCTTCGTTTCATTTAAGTAAATTTCTCAGTGTATTTTTCATTTATGTGTAATTTAGACAATTTATCAATCTCACTCTGTAGATAAAAACTAACATATAATATTACCTACTAACTCTGTAACATCTACTATTCAAAATAATTCCAATCTTAATATCAGAATAATTATAACCACATCCCAAACGATTATGGATCAAAACCAAAAATACATTTAACAATAATTCTGAATCCCACAAATTTCATAGGGTTTAATGGTTTCAGATAAAATGTTTAACTCTTTAGTATTTCAAGATATATTGTGTAATTTTGGTAAATCTGTTTCTTAAAAGGAAATAATTTAATGCCACCGTTGTGCAGGTGGTTACATAGGAGGAATGTTATGAGAAAGAGTGACAGGTTACAGAGGGTGTCAGGAAGAGAGTATGAGAAGGAAGAGAATACTGATGATTGGGGTAGGAAAAAAAAGCATGAGATAGGAGGTAAATTATTGACTTTACATTAGAATCCTTAAAGATTGTAGCTATGGGGAAAGCAAGTATGCGGAAGGGAATTCCACAAGTGGGAAGTGCGAGAAAAATAGTAGAATTTGCATTTACAATTTATTGGTTTCACATTAAAAACGTGGGATCTAGTCGCTAACCTTGTTGCTCGAGGAAATGTTACGTAAGTCATGCGTTCTTGTCTATAAACACTCTTGTCTTAAAAATGACCTGTAAGCGTCAAATTTTAAAACTCTTCTTCTTCTTCTTCTATGTGCCCTGCCCCTTCAGGATGTAGGCGATCATGGCTCTCCACGTCTCCCTATTCATTGTGGCTCTTAGTATGTTTGCTCCTGTTGCTCCTGGCAACCCCCGTTCCGTCATCCACCTGATCAGTCCCTGCAAATATGTTATCCGCTGCCCTCCTCTGTCTCTCCTTCCTTCTATCTGTTCAGTCAGTATCAGGTTCTCCAGGCTCTCCTTCCTCATTGCATGTCCCAGGAACTTCAGTTGTCTCTTCCTGATGCTCAGCATCAATTTCCTTTTTGTTGCCATTCTTTCTAACTCTGCTTTCCTTATTCAGTCAGTTAAGTGCCATACATGATACACGCTGGGCAGAAGATTATCCCGCAGTAGGTTGCCATTACTTTCTGCGGTAGACTGGTTGCCGACCAAGGCTATAGAACCCAATCTGTCCTGCTATTTAACCCATAACTGGAAGGAAGAGACGGATTAATACCTTTCCCAAGGGTATTTGCGCATAAGTGAATACAATGGATTCAACTGGAATTCGAACTCGGCTCCCCGGCTTCTCGTTCCGAGCCGATATCCACTGTACCACAACGCACATAGGTCCTAAAAATTTTAACTATTTTAGTAAAGTGTCTTTTTGTTTCAATTTTCTCTAACATTTCGTCATTGATCGCATTTTCAGTCTATATCCTTTTTCAGAATACTTTCGAAGAATCACATCTCTGTTTGTTCAAGTCTCTTCTTCATCTGTGAAGAGATTACCTTGCTTTTACTTCTATATGAGAATATATGTATTACATAAGAGTTCAGTACTCTTTTCTTTGTTTCTGTTGCTTCAAGTCTCTTCGTCATTTTTGATAAGATTTTCCAGCATCCAAGCTATATAAAAGGACTGATATTGCATAACAGTTCACTACATTTTTCTTTTTTTAGTGCTCCCTGTCTCTTCATCTATAAAGAGATTGTCTAGCGTTCACTGTGATATAGGAAGACCGGTATTACATAACAGCTCAATATTCCTTTTTATTTCCAAACACTTTTTTTAAATTCTATATTCAACATTTGGAAATCATCTTTGGCTATCCTGATGTTCCCCCAGATTTCTTTGTTACATTTTCCGTCCTCGTATAAAACACTTTACATTGTTGAACTTGTCTGACTTTAAAATTTCGAATTTGTAATCGAAGAATAGCAATAAAGAAAATAGGCAAGTAGAGAAAAAAGAAAGAATGCTAAAAGGGAAGAAAAACCAAAACAAACTGGATAGAAAAAAGAAAAGCTAACAAGAGGAAGAAAGAAAGAAAGATGAAAAGGACAATAGAAAAAGAGAGAATGATTAAAGGTCATAAAAACGAAAGTATTTTCTGTAGAATTAAATAAACAAATAAACAAAAAATAAAGAAAGAAAGAAAGAAATAAAGAACGAATGAATGAATGAAAGAAGGAAAGAATGAAATTAGGTACATAATTAAATATATGAAAAAATATATAAAAAATACACTAATTGATGAGGAAGGATCATGGAAGTTAAAAATAACAAAATCAGAACAAGAAAAAATACTGTTGACTACAACGTGAGAAAGAAAGAAAGAAAGAAAGAAAGAATAAAAGAAAGAAATAAAGAATGAAATTATTTACATAATTGAATGTATGATTAAACATATAAAGAAGACACTTATTTATGAGGAAGGTTCATAGAAATAAAACAAACAAAATCGGGAGAGAAGAAAAATATTGTTGACTACAACGTGAGAAAGAAAGAAAGAAAGAAAGAAAGAAAGAAAAAAAGAAAGAAAGAAAATGAAATTATTTGGAAGGAAGTATTCTGGGGGGCATAGAAATCAAAGGCAAGAAAAAAGAAAAGGAAAAGAAAAAAGAAAAAAGAAAAATGTATAAGTTAATATATAAATAGCTAAGATGAAAGAAAGAAAAGAAGAATTAGAAAGATACGAAAAAGAGAACCAGATGTAAGAGAAAATATCCTAAAAAATCAGAAATTGATGACAGGTAGAAATGTATAAAAAACAGAAAGAAATACAAAGTTGGACAAGATATAAGTTAGATAGATTGATTGAAAGGATGATGAAGGGTATAAAGTCATGTTAAAAACGGCCATAGGGTGTCATGAAAACAGAAAGAGGGAAAGTGAGAAATCAGAAAGAAAGATTAGAAGAATATCAGAGATATAGAAAGAAAGGGAAGAAAATAAAAAAAGAAGATCCGAAATAAAATAAACAAAAAAGATGTCAGAAGGACATCCAGTATAAGAGAAAGAGTAAACATCAAGTGAAAGATCAGATGGAAACCATAAAAAGTTCATGTAATTATCGCCTTCTTTTAAATGCGAACTTTAAATATTATGCAAAATACTATAGAAAAAGAGATAAGGATAAAAGAAAGAAAGAAAGAAAGAAAGAAAGAAAGAAAAAGAAAGAAAGAAAAAAGAAAGAAAGAAAGAAAAGAACAAATAAAGAAAAAAAGAAAAGGGATATCAAAAAAAGAAAGAATGTAAAAGAAAAGAAAAGGAGAAATAACAGATGGCAAAAGCCCTGAAGAAAAGAAGACAAACATTATTTATATTCCTGGTTGAAAGAAAGAAAGAAAGAAAGAAAGAAAGAAAGAAACAAACAAACAAACAAACAAACAAACAAACAAACAAACAAACAAAGATGACAAAGGAATTATAAAAAAGAGAAAGGACACAATGATTAAAGACGTGTGATGAGGGAAGAAAAACCAAAAGAAACCCGGTAGAAAAAATGAAAGAAAAAAGGACGAAAGGAAGACGACTAAGAAAGTAAGAATAATGAAAAAGAAAGAATGATGAAAGAGAAAGAAATCAATATGAAAGAAAGAAAAAATCAGAATAAAAGAATGAGGAATCAAAAAGAAAGAAAGAAAGAAAGAGAAATTAAAATAAGAAAGAAAGAATTAGGAATCAAAAAGAAAGAAAAAAGAAAGAAAAAAGAAAGGAATATTATGAATAAAAAAAGAAAAACAGAAAGAATATAAGAATGAAGAATCAAAAAGAAAGAAATAAGAAAGAAAGAAAAAAATGAGGAAGCAAAAAAAAAAAGAAATAAGAAAGAAAGCAAGAAAGAAAGATTTAGGAACCAAAAAGAAAGAAAAATGAAAGAAAGAAAAATAAGAAAGAATGAACGAGGAATTAAAAAGAAATAAATAAAAAGAAAGTGAGAAAGAAAGGAATAAGAAATAAAAAAGAAAGCAATATGATAGAAAAAAAGAAGAAAGAATGAGGAATCGAAAAGAAAGAAAAAAGAAAGAAAGAAGGAAAGAATGAGGAATCAAAAGGAAAGAAAGAATGAGGAATCAAAAAGAAAAAATAAGAAAGAAAGACTGAAGAATCAAAAAGAAAGTAATAAGAAAGGAAAAAGAAAGCTATATGATAGAAAAAAGAATGAGGAATCGAAAAGAAAGAAAAAAGAAATAAAGAATGAGGAATTAAAAAGAAAAAAATAAGGGAGAAAGAATGAAGAATCAAAAAGAAAGAAAGAAAGAAAGAAAGAAAGAAAGAAAGAAAAAGAAAGAAAGAAAGAATGAGGAATCAAATAAGAAAGAAAGAAAGAATGAGGAATCAAATAAGAAAGAAAGAAAGAAAGAATGAGGAATCAAGAACAAAGAAATTAGAAACAAAGAATAATTTAGAAAAAAGGAAGAAAATAAATGAAGCAAAAAAATCTGAAAGAATTAAAGATCAGAAGGAAATTACATAGAAATATATACAAAAAAAAACATGATGATTAAAAAGAAAATATCCGATAAGAAAAAAAAAATGAAATTCGTTAGAAATGAAGAAGAGAAATATGAATAAAAAGAAAAAAAAATGAAAGTATGAATAAAGAAAGTATGAATCAGAACGAACATTTCGAACAAGTCACGACAAAAAAATAAAACAGAAAACAAAAATAGAAACGTTATTTGAATTCCGATATGACTTTATATCTACTTTAGTATCAAATAAAAAAAATCACCCCTCTACATTAATTCCTATCCATCCATAAACCCATCTGCATGAAACTATGCTCTAGTTTGAAAGTTCAACATTCTTTCACGCATCTATATAGGGATAACGCTGGAAACAGTCCGTCATCTTGATGGGTCAGCCTAAAAATCGAACTGTTATTCAATTTAGCTGATGAATGAAACACCCCTCTATTGGGTCTTTCTTTCACTCTTTCTGTTGTCGCCATGTCTTCCAGACATTTAACGTAGCTTAAGACCACAATCCATTTTACTCAGCTGTCACAGCGAATTTGATGGACTACTGCTTTCGGCAAATATCTTCGGCAATAATTTTGCAGCAAATGCGTTTTGTCTTCTGTGTTAAAAGCATTTCTGAAATCCAGCGTCTTGGGACTTTTTTTTAATTTTTTTTTTATCTCTATACATTATTATTTTTGTTTGCTTGCCACGATTGTAAGTTTTTGGTTTAGCCGGAAGAATTTCTGCGCATGTCCGGAATGAAGTTAAAGTATCTGATGTCATCCATCCCGTTCATTTTCTGTTTCGATCGTGTTTGTTTTTGATCGCATATTGTTGTGGATAGGCGAAATTTAGTATTCTGTGGGGATGTTTTTAGATCTTTGTTTTTGTGAAATCATGTATCGTACTTGGCGCTTCGGTCTTGTCATGTATATTTAATTCCTTTTTATCCATGAGAATGAGATACAGAATTTACAACAGGTTAAAACGGGAGATAGGATGAGTAGGAAAGAAAAAAAGAAGAGAATAATACAAGTGAAGAAATAGCTGATAAGAAAGAGATGCTTTGGATGCAGTCAGTAATGGAAACATTGACAGAAAGAAATTCGCCAAAAAGTTTTAAAAAAAAAATGTAAACATTGAGAAAAAAAATAGTCTGTCTGAAATGTGTCCAGCTAATGTAAATTGCTCCAGAAGCGATTAGACAGCCATGGTACAATCTGAAAATTCAATAATAAGGGAACTACAAGGTTAGATTGAGTGACCTTGTGTTGCAGATGATTAATATTATACCAGACTATTAATGGAAGATCATAAACAATACATTGGATATGCAAATAATCATTTCCCTGCAAAGCTCATGCCTAGTTAATTGAGCGCGTATACTGTGTGATTTCTATGTACACAATGACTAGTGATGTAAAATTATAAGCACCACATCTGCTTTACACAGAATCATTTCCATGCGAAGCTTATGCCTGATTGAGTGAGCGTGTGTACTGTGTGATTTCTATGTACAGAATGACTACTGGTGAAAGATTCTAAGCACCAGATCCGTTTTAGACAGAATCAATTCCCTGCAAACTCCATGCCTTGTTGAGTGAGCGTGTATACTGTGTGATTCCTATGTACACAATGGCTACTAGTGCAAAATTATAAATACTATATCTGTTTTACACAGAATCATTTCCCTGAAATGCTCATGCCTGGCTGAGTGAGAGTGTATATCGTGTGATTCTTACATACACAATGACTACTGGTGCCATATCATAAACATCACCTTGGATTAACACTTTACTGCAAAGCTCATACCGGGTAGAGTGAGTGTGTGCACCCTGTGATTCCCATATACACAAGGGCTACTGATGCAAAATCGGGGACAACACGTCGGTCTTACACAGAATCACTTCACTAAATGCTTATACCTGGTTAAATGAACTTGTGTACCGTGTGATTCCCCCGTACCTAATGTCTACTGGTGAAAGATCCTGAAGAACACATCAGATTTAGACAGAATCACTTCACTGAATGCTTATACCTGGTTAAATAAACTTGTATACCGTGTGATTCCCCTGTAGACAATGTTTACAGGTGCTATCGAATACTTCAGTTTTACACAGAATCACTTCACTGCAAATTAAGGACTTTAGCCAAAACTAAAATTAACTCTGTTAAACTGCTTTCTTTATAATTTTTTAACTCTTGTCGTCTTCTAACTATAAGTTAAATAGCAGCGTAGACTGAGATCTCTAGCCGTGGTTGCTAAGAATCTAAAAAACAAGGTAACGCTAAAAAATAAAATATAAACGCGTGGATAATATAACTGTTGTTCATTCCATTTTCTAAGAAAAAAATGTCAGTATAGAGATAATGAAAACGTGAAGCCTGTAGAGTGTCCTGACCACTTATGACCTGAAGGAACATGGAATGAAAAACATAATTTAACGCTAATAGACAGCTGATAGTGACTTTGAAACGTTGAATAGGTGCGGGAATAATTGAGTAAGTCGCCAGGTGGAGTATATGAATCTAAGTTACTGTTATCCGAAGACTTTAACTTTCACAGAATCTGCTGTCTAGGGTCAAATCCTGTTGAAATCATCTGTTCTCGTCCGATCAGTGAAATTAAGAAGCGTTGAACCCGGTCAATGCTTTGATTTGCGACTGCATGTCGATACCGATTAGTGCAAGCTGTAATCCGAAATATATTTCAATCGTAAATGACCTCCCTCCAGTTATTGATAAGCGGTATCAGAAGAAAGCAATCATGTATCATTGGATATTTGCCGGACAAGCCATAACCCCCCCTACCAAAAAAAAAAACAAAAAAAAAAACAACGGAATTATGAAAATTAAATAAATACAAAGTATAGAGATTATCTTTCTTTGGTCGGGATAAAGTCACGCGGATCCTGTGATAGGGCCCCTCGGCGTGGTGTAATGTTTAGCAAGCTCATCTTGTTGGAATCATTATCACTGAGTAATGAGTTCGATCCTCACTGGGTACCCCTTACTTTCAGCCATGTGTTACGTCTAAGCTACGCTTAGAAAATCACCTTCCTTCATGTTTGGGGGTTTGGTGCTGGGCTAACAACCCTACCTAATAAAAAACAGTTTGTTACGGAAACAGCAAAAATGCTGCCCTACAGGTGTCAAGAAAAGTTTATTATTTTATTATTTGATCCTGTGATAGACGTTTAGAGAAGACACTTTAAATCTGTTAGTCCTTCAGTCAGCTTCCAGGAGTCAAACTGGGTAGGCTTTATTTTTTAGCTGTGCTCGTTGTCCATTTTTTAAAAACTTTTTATTTGTTTTCCTTCTATTTACATTTCATCCTTTTACTTTCTTTTCCTGATCTTTAATTTTTCTTTCTTTTTGATTCCATTTCACTGTTGCATTATTTAATATTTTATGTATAAATAAATGCTGATATCACCAGCGATGATAGTCTGTTTCATTCTTAAACATAATTTTCAATGCTGACGACTGAGTTCAAACATGAAACAAACTGTCGCCGACTGGTTTTAACCTCAATGTTGTAGAAGTAAAATAACTTACCTTCTAACATGGCTGCCTCCTTCTTTTACCTTGTATGAAGACAAGCCAGCTAATCTACCTCATTTATAGGAGAGTACCTAATGCAGCGGGAAGCTTAGTCCACTTTACTATAATGGACCTGCGTAACACATATTCCTGAGTGGATTCTGTTTATGTTACATATATCTGTATTAGATCACACAGTAAGTTATTTTCATGGGGAGTGACCACAGTAATCTACTTCCGTGTCAAATCACCAACAATTATCCAACATTCACCCGGTTCACACTCCACCCACGTCTATTCAACAGGTGTAGAGGCTCATCCCTTGTTCCCTGTTTAGGATGTGGTTTCTGGCTTTCTCTTTTCCAATCTTTTCACTTTTCTTTTTTTTTTTTTCAATTGGAGTACATAGACTAAACTATCGCCCGGTTCACACTCCACCCACGTCTATTGAACAGGTGTAGAGGCTCACCCCTTGTTCCTTGTTTAGGATGTGGTTACCGGCTTTCTCTTTTCCAATCTTTTCTTTCCTACGTAGCCCCCTGCGCTTTAGTTTCGTTACCGCCTTGCTCGGAGTGATATGATTAAAAAAAAAAAAAATTCAACATGGCGCTGCGCACATGATTGCGGGAAATAGCATGAGAAACGGTATGCTATTTTCCAGGGCATTGTTGCATGGTAAAGAGATATCTCAGGCTTTTTACATTCAACAAATGTCAACAATATTTACATACGCTATATTCCTGATTCTTTTTCATGTGCCGTGTCGATTCAGGACGTAAGTGATCATGGACTTTCACTTGCCAGTGTCCCTTATCGCTCTTAATATTTGTCTACTTGATATCTCTCTCAAAACCCGCTCTGCCATCCATTTGCTCAAACCTACCAAATATATCTCACGCTGCTTTCTCCTGTCTCTTTTCCCGTTTATCAGTCCTATGAGATCCTTCAGAACCTCTTTCCTCATTACGTGCCCCAGAAACCTCAGATGTCTCTTTCTGATCGTAAGTTTTCTTCTCGTTTGCATGCTCGCCAAAACCTTGTCATTGCTTACGTGCTCAGTCTGTGGTATCCTCGGCATCTGTCTGTAGAACCACGTTTCAGCTGCCTCAAGCCTCTCCTTCGTCATCGAGGAGATCGTCTAATATTCGCTGCCTTACAGAAAGACAGGTGTCACGTATTAACCCATAAATAAAGCATACATTAAAATAGATACTTCCAGTCGTTTTATATACCTAACTTTTAATTGAATTTTTAAAAATGAAAAAACATTTCTTGAAACTTTCAATTTTGTTAAATTGAAAGCTAAATGATTAAATTTACTATTTCCAGTAAGTAGAATACACTCAAACAGAAATTATATTTCTCGAAATCTAAAATTTTGAGATTTTTAAAAAAGGATTTTCAGTTTCTCTGCTATTTTTCAGCGATCAAGACATTTATAAACAGAAGTTAATTCTCAGTTTTTAAAAATCTTTTTAAAAAGAAAATATACATCCGCGACAGGTTATTTTGGGGAAAATTAACAAATTTAAAGTTAAATTAATCTGATTTACACAGGTATTACTTATTTAAAGCATGAAATTTAGAATAAAAGTATTTCTTAGACAGTGTGTTGGTATTTCTGACCTCTTCCCGGTATATTTGACATGTGATGACAGCTAGACAGATGCGAGATCAGATAAGTTTATGGTGACAGAAATTGATAAAATTAAGCATTTTTTTTCTGTAGGGGAAGAAACCGTGAAATATATAACATTTTAATGTACACATAGAAATTATTATAAGAAAAAAAAGAAAAAACAAACAAATCAATATTATTTTTAAAATGAGTAGACACGACAATATTAAACTTTTCAATTTTTGATTAGTAAAATAATCTTCATTTTATAAGTTAATAAACTAATGACAATCAATTTTTGAAGTATTTTAAAAATATTTTTGAAATTTTATGAATTATTATAAGTAAAAAATGAAAACAATTTTTTTAAATTTCATTATTAATTGAAAAAAATTATAAAAATCGGATAGTTATTTGATTTTTGCAAGAATGTTCAAATTAATGTTTTTCACCGAAAAAAAAACTGAGTTATGTAATATTACATTTTCCATTGTAAACTCTCGTAAAGATTTGGTTACCAACAAACTAAAATCAAAACAAGGTTTTATCAAAATTTCGAACGTGTTAGAAATTTTAAAAACAATAAAAAAAATACGTTGATTTTTCTCTTAATAATAACATAAACATTTTTATTAACTTTTAATTCTTTTTTCTTAATAATATGCTGTTATTTCAGGGATTTAGTAGAGGTACCTACATTAAAACTATATTTTTATCATACACACCCACACAGACACACACAGAATATATATATATATATATATATATATATATATATATATATATATAGTTTAAAAGTTATTTTATGATGTATCGTGCGTATGTTGATATTGACAAGTGTAGTCACATAAATCTACATTACATGTCAATTTCTCACCTCAAGAAGTATGAAGGTTCCTTGAGGCGTGAAATTGACAATCAATGTTGTGTTGATTCCTATTCTTTTCTCTCTCTCTCTCTCTCTCTTTCTCTGTCATTCTTTCTTTATATATATATATATATATATATATATATATATATTACTTCAGAGGTTTTTTTTAGTGAATATGCATATTTGCGTAGATAGGTCGTTTTCTTTTTCTGTTTGAACAGTAGGTATTACGTCTACATCTAGGATTCGAACAGGCAGGGTAACTACAGCCAGATCTGGTCTGCTTGGGCCACTCAGCTAGGAAGCAGATTTCTAATTTGCCGTGAAATTACACTCACTCGTTTAGTTCGTTTGTAACAGGAGCAAAAATGGCTTGTTAATTTTAACGTCACCAAAACTAAACTTCTCTCTATTAATCATCTAATCATCGTCTCTGCCTTCGATCATCATGGCTGACCCTAGCCTCCAGGAAAGTGTCTCGCGTCTTCTCCGATTAAACTTCCCAGCTGATATGAAATGGAAAGACTATACTGAATAGAAGTCAGCTGCTAAAAAACTTGGTTCACTGTGTCGTGCTAATTTATTTCCAGAATCTATCCTACATATCTATAAATCTACAATTCGTCCAAGGAAGATGCTGACACATATGGTCCGATTTACCTGCTATTTTTCTTAAGCTCCTTGATAAAACCTAAAGAAAAATCAGCAATATTATTGATCATGATCTGGTGCTCGGTTTCACTTACTTTCCCACAACCGTAAACTTTCTTTTTTGTGTCTTTCCTATAATTTCTTTTAGTAGTAATTGTTCGAATAACCTCTTCTCTACGGTGCCTAGACTCATTGAATTTAAGCGCAACACCAGTTATAACTGTAAGTTTTATTATTTGTCTATATTTCTGAGATGAGGTAGTATTTACAGTATTCGAATTATTGTCCTCATCTTCGTTGCCATTTGTACGACGTTTCTATCTTTGTACGTTCCGGTAATCTTCAGGTGCTAGGAATTTCGAACCGAACCCTTTCTTATAATCACTGGGGTATATGAACTTCATTCCTTGCGTAGTAGAGTCTCTTAAGGTAAGGCTATATGAACATCGCAAGATCGTAACACGAGAGGAGATAGAAAAATCAGGCATAGCTGACCATATATGGAGAGAGAAAGGGGATCACCGCCCCCTATGGGAGGAAGTTGAAATAATTAATAGAAAACGCCACTGGAAACTACGTAAACTTAAGGAATCATCACATATGCTAGGCCACAAAAGTCTCCTAAGCCGAGTAAGCATAGAGAAGAACACAGTATGGGAACCAGTAATACAGAGTGCCAGAGAAAATCATTAGTGTTAAAATTGCAATATGAGCTGGGCAAAAAAATACTAGAGAAAGCCATTAACATAAAAATACTAGAGAAAGCCATTAACATTAAAAATTGTAATAAGAACTCTGGTAAAAACGGGTTACTAGACATTAGGTTTATAAGTCCCAAAAATTCAGTTGTTCTTGTCCTTAAAGACACATGGCTCAGTGTATATAGACGTTGTGATTTAACCCAAAGAGTTCAATAGCAGGCTGACTTACAGGGTTGTAGGGAGATAACTCATGACTGCCAGAAGAGGCACTAATACGCAAGTTTATATAGTGATTGTAATAAAGGTTCAGTTTGAAATTCCTAGCACCTGAAGAAGGCCGGAGTGTACAACGGCCGAAACGTCGTACCAATAACAACAAAGATGAAGTCCAATTAATGTAAATACTATAGATACTAATTCATTTTAGAAATATAGACAAATACTGAAGAAATAGTTGATGCAGAAATAGATGCTTTGGCTGTATCCAATAAAGAAAAGATGTATAGAAGAATATACACTGAGAACTTGAACCTAGAACTTTTCATCGTCGTCTTGGAAATACATCTTTTACTTACTATTTCCTAAAATTCTGTGTTGAGAAAAAAATGCAGAAACCGCTGAAATATGCTGATGCCGAAATATATGGCTATCAAATTAACTGATTTAACGCAGCGCAAAATTCATTTGTGCTGCTTCATTTACTGCCATTTAAGATCAGAAGCATCCATTAAACGAAAGCAAAAAATAAGAATAATAAAGCCCTTTTAACTGGGTGTGGTGGATCGTGGTTCATAAATTGAAAATTAATTAGTAATGAACTTGATCCTCTCACTCACGAATATGAAGTAAAAAAAACACACAACATCAAAGAATCTATTAAAATTATACCTTGCTATGTGGCAAACTTCGTCCAGCAAATTAAACCTTTGAATATTTTCTAATATTTCAACTTTTATGATGGTTCTACTTAATTTTTACAGTAATTCCATCAGCGTGTAGTACGGAAGCTAGAACAGTCTTTTTCTGGGAAATACCTATTGTGAGTCATTGTACAGTAAGCAGTTATGTGCGTTATCTCAACTCTATCTTCCGCTCATCATATATATATATATATATATATAAAATGATTTGTTTGATAGATATTCGTGTTTAAGTAGATATTCTGTTTATAATCAAACAGTATTAAATATTTATTTCTACAAGCCTGATTATAAACGATAAATTTTTGTTACGAAAATGTGTGTTATTTTTAAACAGTAGGTATTACGTCTACATGTATGATTCGAACAGGCAGGGTAACTACAGCCAGATCTCGTTTAGTTCGTTTGTAACAGTACAGAAGCAAAAAAAAAATATATATGAAATGATTTGTTTGAACATTATTTTTGATCGATATTCGTGTTTAAGTAGATATTCTGTTTATAATCAAACAGTATTATATATTTATTTCTACAAACCTGATTATTTATGATAAAGTTTTGTTACGAAAATCTGTGTTATTCGGCAGGATTCGAACCTGCGATCACTAACACTATAGAGGAAGCCACCATTTGATCTGGCGAATCTTAGACCTCCCGACCGTGAATGACCAACAGTCTAATCAAGCCTATATAACAATTTTCGATTCATCGTAATAACCATATCTGCTCTGAGATATATTTCGTAATGTCAACAAATGTAAACATGTTATGAAAATTAAAAAAAGATTAGAGGAATGGTCTTTAAACAACAAAAAATTTGAAATGATTTGATTGAAGATTATTTTTGATCGATACTCGTATTTTTTCTTTGGGTTTTGAGCTGATTTTGGTCTGAACACTTGACTGACTTTCATGCCCTAAACTTTTTCTTTTTTTACAACCATGTTTTCCTTTGTTTGATAGTTTTCGACGAAGGATTTAGAGACGAGTATAATGATAATCTCGTTTATATATATATATATATATATATATATATATATATATATATATATATACTAACGGCCATAATTATTAGGCCATCTCAATTTTTTAAAATAAATAATGTATTTCATACTATTTTTAGCATTTATTGCCAAGTGGATAATTCTAAATGAAAATAAAATGTTCTTTTTATTAATACTGCACAATAACATGTGCATCAAATTAACTGTTCTGGTGTCCAGTTTTTGTGCTCTCTTTCCCATGCTAGTCTCATCTTCTTATTGGCTGGCCGAAGCAAGAGCTTCCTGGCTGCCTTGTAAAATTTAGTAAAGTAATAATAACAAAAGAACCATTCTATTTTCATTTAGAATTAACCACTAGGCAATAAATACTAAAAATATTATGAAATGCATCATTTTTAAAAACTAGCGTAGCCTAATAATTATGCCCGTTGGTGTATATACACGAATGACGTGGCCACTCGTATCCCAGTCTACTGAGAAAGCTAACTAAACACCGTTGCAGACGCTTGCGCAGGCACATTCGTTTTTTTTAAATATACACAGAGCTAGCCAGTGAATCATACTAACTATACTGAGCGGCTCTTAGTTACAGTTTCTGGGAAAAATACACGCACACACACACTCACACACAGAGACTCATATACATGCGCATATATATATATATATATATATATATATATATATATATACATATATCTGTTAAAATAAAAGTAGAACTTATCTACTCTTGCTAAATGTTATAGTTTTCAAACATCTTTCATTAATTACGGACGACAAGGGAAGATTTAATTAAGTTTTTATTAATCATATCCAGCATCTTAACATATTTCCGTTTTGTAGGCGTTAAGGAATATAAAATTGTTAATTTTTATTGTCCCAGGCGCTTTTGGCCACCTCTACCCCCCCTTTTGAAGTGTGTTTTAGTCTCTTGTGTTGTTATTTTTTTCTCATGTTTTGACTGTTATGTAGTAATTTATTTTTTGTGCTGTTTTTGGAAAACGGAGCGTTCATACCAAACTCTCACGTGCAATGTGCAACTGGAATTTGTGCGTGCATCATTCTAATTTGAGTTTTGATTTTGGGTTTTGCTTAACGGCATATAAGACCTCTGTAGATTATAAAATGCCAAAAAAGGTGGAGGTTTAAGTATTTTTTAATGTAATAGTGAGAAGGTTGAGTTAGATTTTTATGAAAAATATTCGTTATTTATTTTTATTTTAGAAAACTGAAGATGTCATCTAGGTTTATATTAAAAAATATATTGCTGTTAATATTTTTTCCTTCAAAAAATTATTATGACAATATTTTTTTTTTTTACTTCAAAAATGTGTTATGGTAATAATTTTTTTTCTTACAAAAATGTATTCTTGGTACTATATTTCCTTCAAAAAGTATTTTTATGTATATATTTCTATAAAAGTCTATTTTTTTTACTTTCATAGTCCTTTGACCCCAGTTTTGGGGTTAACAATTTTCCCATAGCTGGGACCCTAACAGGTGCTACCAATCCGGGTCAGGGTAGATCTGGAAACAGCAGCAATTAAGAGGTGGTTCCATGCTCCTCACAACCTTCCAATCAGAGGCCTTGCTGCCGGATGCCGGATGCAGTTTACCGTCATATCCAGGACAATTCTATTTAGAAAAACAAAAATCTTTCAACACAGATTTCACTATTAAATAATATAAGGTCGATTGCGGGAGATAAATGTTTGATAAATAGGGTTTCACATATCACTGTTTCTGATATTAAGGTTTTTATAGAAATCTTGAATTTTAGATAAGACTTTTCTTTAAGGGTTCTTGTAAATTATGGCGTCCAATAATAGAAGTAGCAGTGTGTCCAAAATATGTAATTGATTTGTGACAAGAAACGCAGTCTTGTACTGGGCACCGAAATTCATACACTATATTTGTCATCGCCAGGTTAGATTTGATGGGGTTATTTTCATTAGCGACAACAACATTTGAGGTTTTCGATTTTCTGAAATTTATTATGAACTTTACAGGTTTTTCAGGACATTTTGCAGAAAAATTGTGTCTGATGATTCTTCGTATAGCAAAGTCATGATGCTTATAAGTATTGTGCAGCTGGATGTATTAAAATAATAGGTTATCCAAAAAGTTCGTAAAGACTTGCTGAATGGGTCTATTTCATCCAGCACAATCGAGACAAGCGATGGGTTCAGAAAAGGCAAGAGACACCGTCGGTTCCAAAACAAAATCGATTCGGCAAGAAAGTCATGTTGTGCGTTTTGTGGAACTTTGAAGGAATCGTGCATTTTGAGTTGGCTCTGAATGGTCATGTCATCAGCGCCGAAATTTACTGTCAGCAACTTGAGCGGGTCTACGAAAAGTTGAAGCAAAAGTACCCGGCTCTGATCAACCGAAAGTGCGCTTTGATGCCAAGCCACACACCGCCAGACAAGTTTGAAGAGCTGGACGGCGTTGAGGTTCTGCCACATCCAGCCTACAGTCATGACTGTGATCCATCAGATTACGGCCTTTTCCGCTCAATGCAACACTTTCTGAAGGGCCGCCGATTCGACTCGTTTGATGAAGTCGAGGAAGCGTGTCAAGAATTCTTTGATTCGAAGCCGGCTGAATGGTACGTTGACCAGATCCGAAAGCTTGCAGTTCGATGGCAGAAAGTCTTGGAAAATGATGGTTTTTATTTTGAGCAATAATTTTTGTTGTTTTTGAGAGTAAAATTTCAATTTTTTCCAAGTGTTTTCTGGTAACCTTAGATTACTTGGCGAGTAAAATTTCAGTTTTTTGCAAGTGTTTACGAACTTTTAGGACAACTTAATATTTTGATGTTTTGTTGAGTGGTAAATTTATTACTGGTGTCATCTAAACTATCATGGTCACTGATCGGAAAGATCAGTAATACAAGTAGTAATAAAAAACTTCTTATATAGAGAATACCAAAATTCTTTTTCTCAAATAATATTTTTCAGCGAACAAACATTCCTCGTCTTCTTCTTTTATGTGCCATGTCCTTTCAGGACGTAAGTGATCACGGCTTTCCACATCTCCCTGTCATTGGTGGCTTATAACACGCCTTCTCCTGTTGCACCACGTAACCCTCGTTCCGTCATCCACCTGATCAGGTCCTTCAAATATGTTATCCACTGCTTTCCTATGTCTTTTTTTCCCTCTATCTTGCCTGTTAGTATAAGGTTCTCCAAGTCCAAGCCCTCCTTCCTGATTGCATGTCCCAGAAACTTTAGTTGTCTCTTCCTGATGCTCAGTATTTGATATCCTTTTCGTTTCCATCATTTCCAAAACCTCGTCATTGCTCACATGCTCGGTCTATGATATCCGCAGCATCCTTCTGTAGAACCACATTTCAGCTGCTTCGGGTTTTTCCTTCATCTTCGAAGACACTGTTTAACATTCTCTGACATATTGATGAACCGTCATCACATAGCAATCAAGTACTCTCCTCTTTGTTTCTAGTGAAATTGTCCTGTTTCTTAATACTTTACTCAACTTCTGGTATGCTTCTTTCAGTCAACAATAATTTTACCCAACTACACCATTAATAAAAATATAATTATTCTTAAAAAATTACACGATATTACATTGCAAACATAAGATATGGGCAGAGTGCATGGGTCCTGTAATCATGAGAGTCAATCAAATTACACGAATCTGCTACGTACAGATCTGTAAGATCTGGACAAACTTTTCAAAGATGAAAGAGAGGCTCACAGCAGCTGAAATGTAGTTCTACAGTAGGATGCCGAAGATACCATGGACCGAACACGCGAGTAACAACGCGGTCTTTGAGAGGATGCAAACGAGAAGAAAACAAGTCTTGAGGAATGGCACACATATTGAGGAATAGGAGTCTGAAGAAACTTATACTCAAGGGACGGATAATAGAAAAAAGAGACAAAGGAATGCGAGAGATATTTGATAAGATTGAGCAAATGGGTGAATTAGTGGGGTTCAGAAGAGAAACTAAGAGGACAAATATCAAGAGCTCCAAGAGACACGAGCATGTGGAAGTCTATGATCATCTACCTTCTGAAGGGACAGGCTTATAAAGAGAATAATCTGTAAAGGGATGTGCGTTGCGGTAAGATGTGCATTGCGGTGAATTAGATATTGGCTTGAAACGACAAATCGAGGTTAAAGGGAGATAACTCATGACTACCAGAAGTGGCTTAGCAAAAGGAAGGAAAATGATATAAATCAGTGATCGTAATAAACAGTTTGGTCCGAAATTCCTAGCATATGAAGAAACTGAAGAAGGCCGGAGCATACAATGGCTGAAACATCGTGAAAAATGTCTACGAATATGAGGACAATAGTCAGAATAATGTAAATAGTGTAAATACTAACTAAATCTCAGAAATATAGACAAATAAGTAAGGGTATTTGCGCGTAAGGGAATATAACTGTAATTAAATTTCAGCTATCCAATATCATATTCCGGACCGATATACATTGCATCAAATTGCACATCCCGATAAAAATAGTAAAACTTTACATATGAGCTCTATAGAAATTGCATTGAATAAAATTTCGCTACAAGCTTTAACGTTTGTTTGTTTTTTCTTGGCAGAAGCAAAGAACTCGCTGCATGGACATCCGTGTTTGAAATTCTGGCTCTTAAGGTGGCTTGCAATTTTCCCTCAGTTGCAGGAAATACATAACAGTAAAGAGTAGATCACAGGACTTGTCGCCAGCTAATGTGAATATGTTCAATTCCCTATCATTATACATAAGTCGATATATTGTGGATATTCGTTGTGGTACGTAGGGGATATCGGCTCGGAACGTAAATTCGGAGAAGCAAGTTCAAATTCCAGTAGAATTCGTTGCATTCATTTACGTGCAAATACCCTTGGAAAAGTTAATAAACGGTCTCTTCCCTCCAACTATGGGTCAAATAACAAGACTGTTTGAGTTATGTAGCCTTGGTTGGCAGCCAGTCTACCACAGAAAGTAATGGCAACCTACTGCGGGAAAATCTACCATCCAGTCACTCTTTCGATAAAATGACAGAAAAGCTATCTCTTGTACTTTCCCCTTATTTATCTCAGTCTAGTCATATCTATCTATCTATCTATCTATCTATCTATCTATCTATCTATCTATCTATCATGTGTTACTAACTCATGGGAAGGGATAAGCAATCAACTGCCTCCAGGGTAATAGTTGTAGCTATTTATACTCTTGCTGGCTTGCTATATTGTTTGTTTTGTTTTGTTTTACGGCGTATCAACCCATCTTTAGTCATTTAACGCCAAATCGAATTATTCAAAATCGAACAAAAAGTTAAGAACAATTTCAAGAAGTTTATATATTTAACAAATTTATAACAGACTTATATATTTAGACAAATTCATACATTTAACAAATTTATATATTTAACACATTTTAACAGGCTTCCTATATAATTGAGTCACATCATCTCTGTGTACCGAAGAGGTTTTATACCCTTATTTTCCCTGCTCCTTCTGCAGGAAGAGTACGTCTCCTTCCTTTATCCTTCTCTTACCCTAAGAAATTTCTAGATGTAGAGATTGCTATCAGTTGTTTTTATATAGGATTTTTCCTTCAACATTTTAATCTCTATATTGCTGTCATTTCGCTGTCATGTTTGTCTTGGGTTGACATGACACGTTGACATTACTTTCAGGCTCACTGTACATTTCTTCATCTCTATCATTTTGCAATCTAACTTGGTCTGCATGCGCTAATGTCCCGTTTACATTTTGTATGTATTTTCATAGTGTTCTGTTCATTGTCATTATAAATCTTGCCTCTTGTAGATCAGATTCAGCATTTCTTTTAAACCGCAATGTTTCTTTAGTGGTGTATGACATAGTTAATAGAACTCTAATTTGTCTACTCATAAAGACAGACAGGTTTTTCCATCTTACAGCATGTAGTATTGTTCTATAGGTTAACAAAAGTCTAGGAAGGAACCTGTCTATTTTTTCTTTCTACTATAGATATATTTTCAGCCCGTATTTAACAGTCTTACTCATTAACCTAAGTGTACTTGACAAATGGCTTCCCTGTGTCTCTTCTACAAATACTTTCACAGTTTCTGCTCCGATGACCTTAGTTCACTGGTACCCCCTATATATAAATTTACTCGAGCCACAAGATTAGCAATTCGGTCCCACCCTTTTACTGTGAAACCAATAAATTTAAACGCAAATTCTACTCTTCAGCTCCTTTTCCCGCCTGTAAATTTCCCTTTCATTTACTGGCTTCTCCGACAGCTACAATCTACAAGAATTTAAATGTAAATCAATAGTAATCTCCGATTTCACTAACCTGCATCCTCTCTCTCTCACTCTTCTTTCTCCGCCCACTCCACTCTCATCTGTATTCTCATCCTTATCTTACCTATTTCCTGACACGTCCTATAACCTGTCATTTTTTTCTCGTAACTTTCCTCCTATCTAACCCCTGCGCACCAGTGGCAGTAAAATGCCTTGCTTTGAGCGATATGATTATAGACATTTCTTTTTGCTCATGGTTTTATATCAACTATATACAATTTTGTTCAAATATTGGCACTGGTTCTTGTGACAGAACTCTAGAGCGTTGTCAGATATTAGCAGTTTGTCGGAGACGTGAATAGGCATCTACCAATATTCGTAATAACCCGTCTCTATTACCATTACTATGATCCATGTATACTTTGTCCCAAAATTGGGATTCTTTAGGCTATGTATGTGTCTTTGTTTCTTAGTTTTTCTTCTTTCAATGTACGTTTTACACCTTTTCATGTATCTTTGTACATCTGCGGAATAGCCTGACACCAAGCCTCTAGCCTTAATTTTTATTTTTATTTTTGGCGTAGACGTTATACTGCTTCGACATGTATGCTTTTTATAATTTTGATCTTTTGCGTTGCTGGCGGAACGACTATGTCGCTATTACAAAGTGCAACCTTTTCAATAGTTAATTTATATTTATCCATTTTGCAACGACTTTCTGCCCGTGAGAAATTATTCCACTCATTATTTTTTTCCTAAAAAATATACTATTAAATATAGGATCTTACTTCGTATCCTCAGGTAATTTCTTCATCGACAAATATCATTTTCGATCCAATGTAAGAAAATATCTTTTTTTCTTTCTCTTTTTTACTTGCAAAAGTAATGAACTTCAATCTCGACAAAGCATCGACATACGGAATGGTATTGCTTTTCACGTACTCAATATCAAAGTCAAACGCCATTAACATTGTTCTATCGTAGAATTCTAGACGACGTTACCTTAGGATGTTACTTCCTAAGATTAAATATGAATTCTAAAGGTCTGTGGCCAGATCTTAGTCAGACTTTCTTTCCAATCAAAAAGACAATTTATTTCTTTCCAATCAAAAAGACAATCTATTTGTCGTCTATATTATGGTCAATACCTCTTTCTAAATATTTGAGAAGATTGATTCGGCTTTTGAGATTTTTCTCAAAATATACAGGGTGTCCATAAAGTTCGTGTGTACTTTAAAATTTGTAATTTTATTTGTATTTGCAACAGAAATAATTTGTAAAACGTATTAGAAGTCTATCTATATTTTTAAAGGTCTTATGGAATTTTTAAAAAGTTTCCACATGTCCTCCATCATTAGCAATACAAAGGTTAATAAGATTTTGTAGTTCATGGAAAATATTTGCCAACTGATTTACAGTAACACCTGAAATCACAATAGTTAATTTAGCTTTTGATTCTTCTAATAAACTTGGTTTGGTTGCATACACAATTGTTTTTACATGTCTCCATAAAAAATCTAATGGAGTCAAATCTGGCAAACGTGGAGGCCAATAAAATGGTCCCCCTCTTCTGATCCATCTGTAAGGAAATTCCTGATTTAGAAACTGTCTAACACGCAGAGCAAAGTGACAAGGAGCTCTATCTTGTTAATTTATAACATTTTTATGGATTATTTCTATCACAAATACAAAAAAAGTTATAATTTTTTTAAAGTGCCCACGAACTTTATGGACAGTCTTTATATCTATTAACCACTTGACTGTAGTTCTTTCACCACCCCGTATATCCTTTCCTTTCTCTCCACCTTTGCAGTTGTCATTACACCTGTATTCCCATCCTTCTCTTGCTCCTTTCTAACTGGTTGGTCTTCCTCTTCACTCTCTTCTACTTAATCTTTTTACTCTTATGTAGCCCCCTTCACATCAGTGTCATTACCGCCTTGCTCGGGGTGATACGATTTAAAAAAATATGGTAGGCTGACCACCCGGAGCTAATATTCCTTAAATTGAGTTTTCACTTGCATCATTTATTACAACTATTTTCTTTTGTGTTTCGAATATTTTACAACTGGATTCTCAACCAGAACAACTTTTAAATTTTCAAATGCGACTTGTTCTTTGTCCAAATGAATTCCACTTTTTGTTAAAGTAGTAAAAAGTTCTGTCAATTCAGAGTATTGCTTTACATATCCTTATTAGAAATTTAAATGTTCTAAAAAAGGTATTATCGATTATATGCCTTCGTTAGATGTGATATGTCCCAAAAATGTTATTTTTTAGTTTTATGCAAACATTTTATTCGTTACTTATTAATCCCGCTGTTTTAACATAAAGAAAACCACATTTCACACAAGGAATGACAAGTGATCGTAATAATGGTTTCGGTTTTTAATTCCTATCACCTGAAATAGGCTAGAACGTACAACGGCCGAAACGTACAACGGCCGAAACGTCGTAAAAAAGGACAACGAAGATGAAGGCAATAGTTCAAACAATGTAAATAGTGAAAGCCATTTGTATTAGCGTTGATAACGCTAATACAAATGTCATCCTGGTAGCAACTTGTATTTTTTATATCCCTTCCAATAATTTACTCTATCGTCCTTTGAAAAATCGTACATGCAGTTTTAATTTCATAAGACATTATTTTCTATCTTTTGGCTTATTTATTGTCGTGACTTCTTTAAAGTCTTCATAAATAGCTATTTGATAGTATACCGACTTTAGATCAATTTTAGAAAATAATTTCATAGCTCCAAGAGAGTTTATGGTCCACTCTACATTGGGCGTAGGATATGAGTTTGTTCATATTTTGTGGTTTACACCTATTTTGTGGTCACTTCAAATGCGCAAATCCTTTTTTTCTTAAAATTACAGAGATACATTTGCTCCCTCGAGATAAATAAAAAAGATCAGTATTATTTTTAGTTTTTCAACAACTATTGGTAGTAGATGGACTGACACCTTTTGTGCATGAAAATATTAAGAAGAGACATTTTCCTTTAATCTTGGTTCCATAGTTTTTAACATCGTAGTTTCTTGATTTTGTCCACCAATGTTAGAATCTGATTCTTTTCCCAGTTTTCCACGGTAAATGGTAATATGTCAAACTTCTTTCTTTTTTTTTTTTTATCACGGATCCGTTAAACTGATTCAATTGGACAAGGCTTTTCTTTAAACTTGGATTTTCTAATTTCTTCCAAATCTTTCAAAGAAACGTTACATCCTGTATCTAGTTTCTTGACCAGTAAAACATTACTGATTCAGATTTTTAATAACAATTTTCTATTTCGCTCTTCCATGAAAAGAAGTCCCTACTTATTTTTTCTTCATTTTGTTCGACCATCTCTACGTTTTTCTTTTTGGATTTACGCATACATTTAAAATGAATACTTTTGAAACATTTTTTTTTATGCCGGACATTTTTGCTTTTCTCTTTGATGTTCATAACCACTCCAAGTGCCCATTATTTTGTCTTTTTACTCTATCGCCTTGGTATCCATTTCCTCCACCACATCCGTAAGGTTTGTTGAATTACATTTTTAATCAATTTATGTTGCTGAACTAATTACACACACTGTTCTAGTGACAATTTTCCTAGTTGTAACTGCATTAAAGTCATTTGTCAATATGTCTCATTTTGAAGGTCGTTTATCAATTTCATTTGAATTTAATCTTCTTCGATTGACTGGTTTTCCGATTTCAGTTTCTTAAACTCATATTTGGCAGACTGTTTCAAACGAAGAACCTGTTCAATGATTGCTTCATTCACTTTTTGAGATATGTTCATGAAAATAGCTGTTTTTGTCTTCACTATCTTTTACTTAAGTGTTATATTATTTTCTTATTATTAACTAACTATATTGTTGAACGTCATTTCCTCAAAATGTGTGTAATTGTTAATATTTTTACAATAGCCTCACAATACGCAGTAGCCAAGAAGAGATCAGTTATCTGGTTTCCTACTCCCCCTAATTTTTAATCCTTCAGCTTTTTTGCTCTGGCTTTAGCTACTAGACTCCTAATCGACACTTGTGGGCACTCGTAATTATCAAGTGATATTTGTAAATTAATTTCTTTAGAAAATGGCGACGCCATTGTTGTGTCAGTCAGTTAAGTGCCATACGTGAAACACGCTTGGGCGATCATGTCACTTTCGAGATATGACTGACTGGGCAGAAGATTAGCCCGCAGTAGATTGACATTGCTTTCTGCGTTAGATTGGTTGCCAGCCAAGGCTATACAATCCAATCTGTCCTGAGATTTAACCAATAACTGGAGGGAACAGACGGATTAATACCTCTCCCAAGGGTATTTGTGCCTAAGTGAATGCAATGGATTCAACTGGAATCTGAACTCGGCTCCCCGATTTCTCGTTCCGAGCCAATATTCACTGCACCACAACATACATCCTATTGTTGTGTAGTATTACTAATTCGCGTAAAGTGTTAAGCACTCAGCTGCCTTATGGATAATAGCCGTAGCTATTCATGGTCTTGTTGACTTTCTATCTGAATGGGTTACCTCCCTATCTAATGTTCTTTTTTCTTGTATTTTCTTTGAGACTATGTATCTATCTATATATCGATCAACCTGTATTATTTCTATCTATCTATCTATCTATCTATCTATCTATCTATCTATCTATCTATCTATCTCATTCATTTTCATATCTATCTATCTATCTATCTATCTATCTATCTATCTATCTATCTATCTAATATTGATATCAGATTCTAAAATTTATCATGTTCTTAAATATACTGATTTATTAAAAAGTAGAACCACCCATGAATATATTTCTTCCGCCAAATTTTTCGTCAGTAAATATCTTGAAACTCCAAGAGCCTAACGAATTCTTTAATAAAAAATTACAAAAGAACAAAATAAAAATACATATAATAATTCTAAATAAATAAAGTGATTGACTAAAAGTTTTAATCCCCAACGCAGACCAAACCGCATATTCTCCATTAAGTTTTCAAAAGTCATCACAAGAAGTAAGACTAGAGTCGTTGTCTTTTAATAAATATGCCTGATAAGAAATGTTATAATAATCTAAGCGTTGTTTCAGTGATGGAAGTAAATCACAGTATATAGTATTTGACGTTTTTGGATGTAGCCTTGCTTGTTATTATTAATTTTAATCTAGTATATCTTTCATCTTTTCTCTCTTTCTGTTGCATTTCGTTGTAATACGCTTAAGTTGTTTGAGTTTCTTTGATGTAGCACTGTCAGCTGTTACTTAGTTTTGACTAGTAATTCTTTCGTTGTATTTCTTTTGCTCATTTAATGCTTGTCATAATATGAGGGTAATAATTTGAAATAATCGTAAAGTTATCTAATTTTTCGGTAAAGACTTCTTGGTTATAGTTAATTTTTATTAGTATCTTCTTATTTCCTTTTACACCATGTGGCACCCGTCTTAAGCTATTTGATGTTTTTTACATGAAACGTTATCATTTCTTTGTTAGATTTTATATTTATTGTTTTATCTTACGTTCTCGTTTTTTCCTTCGTCTTTCTCTCGCTCTCTTTTTTTCTTTCTTTCTTTTTTTTTCCTTCTTAATTTTGAACCAAACCCTTTATTTCATCAACCGCTGTAGGTTGTTCTAGTTCTACATGTAATGCTGATTCCGGTCATCTCAGTCTCAATTTCAGTTAAACGAAAGAAAAAGAGAGATCACCTTCCTTTGTGATATGAGGTCGAAATAATAGACAGAGATCACTGGAAAATACAAAAGCTTAACGAATCAGCGCATATGCTAAGCCACGAAAATTTTCTTGCCGGCTATGCATACACTTGAATACAGTATTTTTATTTATTTTTTTTTAATCATATCACCCCGAGCAAGGCGGTAACACCACACTACTTATTAGAATTATACAACCATGAATGAAAATGTTATAGCTTCTAATTTTGAAGGTTGTGCATTCGTGAAAGATCCCTATTGTGTGAGTGTTCTTAAAAACAGTAAAATCAGTTATTGTAAGTTGCCCGGGGACGCCGGACGGTGGAAACCGGGTTTGCATAATAACTCGTTCATAGATGAAAAATATTTAAAAGTTCTACGATATAATTGCATTGAACACTTTTTAATACAACCGTGTACTGATCTAATTTAATTATGATCAAAAACTAAGTAATTAAATAATTATATATATATAATATATATATATATATATATATATATATATATATATTATATGTGTGTGTGTGTGTGTGTGTGTGTGTGTGTGTGTGTGTGTGTGTGTGTGTGTGTGTGTGTGTGCATACAAACTACCGGCCATAATTGTTAGGACACCACAGTTTTTGGGAGAAGTGATGTGTTACGCGCAAATACCCTTGGGAAAGGTATTAATCCGTCTATTCCTTCCAGTTATGGGTTAAATAACAGGACAGATTGGGTTCTATAGCCTTGGTCGGCAACCAGTCTACCGCAGAAAGCAATGGCAACCTACTGCGGGATAATCTTCTGCCCAGTCAGTCATGTCTCTTTCGAGACATGATCGCCCAAGCGTGTATCACGTATGGCACCTAAACTGACTGACTGATGTGTTTCGTACTATTTTTTGGTGTTTGTTGCCAAATGAAAATAGAATGGTTCTTTTGTTATTATTACTTTGCAAAACAGAGTGAAAGAGAAAAACAACAGTAGCAACAAAATTGTAAAATGAGCTCTGATAAGAAATAGATACTGTGACAGGTTTAAAAGTCACAAAAATTTATAGACCTAGTTCCAGTGGTTAAAACCGTTGCTTGAAGTAATCCGGTGACTTGACTCAGAGAGTTATGCTAGTAACAGCAGAGTTAAACAAACACTTAAAGATTTAAATGACGGCAACTAAAACATGAGTTTCACTAATGAGAATTTAGGATCAGCTTGGTAGTTTGATTTTAGAAGTACAGAAATTTTGAAAGCGTGGTTTTCTTCTGACTTACTTTGGTTATTACGGCTAGGTCTCAGGGCTGTCCATCTGCCACATTCAGAATGCTGATCTGGGAAACTAAGATGGAGAAAAAAAATTAAGAAAGCAGAAATAATAATAAAAAAATACAAATTAATAAAATAAAAATAATGACAACAGATGGAAAATTGCTTAGTAGTTACTTAAGTGTGGGATCCGCATTAATGAAATCTTCTTAAATATGTGACCTACCTTAAAGAACATTTGCGATCCAATGTCAAAATTCTATATATTACATTTCTGAATGACGTACGAATTGTTTATGCCTGTTTGTTTAGTGGCATATCAACTCCTTATGGGTCATTTAATGCCGACATTTTTAATTTCCTTCGGAGAATTATTAATTTAACTTACGAAAATATATTGCTTATATTGTTATTTGTTTGTTTTTGGCGTTTTTTTATTTTACATTGCCGGTAATTCTTTTTACTATGAAAATTTATTTTCATACACTCAATCTGCTTTGACTCCGTTTTGAGGATTAACTATTTGCCTATAGCTGGAAATCTACCAGGTAGATCTGGGGAAAACAGCAATTCAGAGGTGGTTCCATGCTTCTCAAAATCTTCCGATAAGTGGCTTTGTCGAAGGATATAGTTAATTGTCATACCCAGGACACCCAAACGATTCACAGTGATTAATAATATCCGTTTAATTTTTTTAATCATACCGCATTATTTGTTTCGTATATTATTATTATAGAAAATTAAAGTACTAATTCTTTTACTTATCTTAATACGTATATATCTATTTTTAATCTATATTTTAATATAGAGGATTTTCACAACTGGTAGATTGCATATTTTAGTGATGCGTTATTCTGATAGATCAAATTTAAGAGGTAGATTACATCCTTAAGTAGTACTTTTGCTTATATATTTCGTACGTTTCAATCTGTCGTCATATCTGATCACATAAAATCATAAAGGTTTGATCACACAGATACACGCGTGAATAAATATCTGAATATCCAGGCACATATATGCATACACCCTTATGCAAATTAAATGAAACAAAACAAATAATATCTTCCTAGGATCTTTCACACTTTCCCTGGTCACGTATACTCCGTCTTTTGATATTGTTTTTCTCTTCCGACCGATTTTTTTTACGATTTGGACTAATGGATCCAGTTTATTTCTTCGACCTGATGATACGATTGACGGTTGAATAGCTGACATTATCCCTACAGACGATCTTTCTGTAAGGCCTGCCATAGGGTTCGTGCAGCGTTACAATTTGCGTACGATTCCTTGAAGTAACATTCATCACAGTCAATGGCCGTAATCGACGGTCGAGACAATAGCGTCTGGTCGTGATAAAAATCGGATGCAATCAAGAATGAAGCAATATTTTTAAAAGCCAAACAAATTTCATCATACACTGAGAATAGATTCATTTTACGGCACACCACTACAAATTATCTAATCTGAGGAAAAATAGAAATTGATTACACCCTGTCATTCCAATGAGTCTAAAAATGAACGTATGGTGAAAGAAAACAAACTAAAGCAGTTGTTTTAATTATTTTATTTTATTTTTTTTTAATCGTATCACCCCGAGCAAGGCGGTAACGCCACTGATGTGCAGGGGGCTACGTAATAGTGAAAACATTGGAAGAGAGAAAGCCGGAAACCACATCCTAAACAGGGAACAAGGGATGAGCCTCTTAACCTGTTCAATAGACGTGGGTGGAATGTGAACCGGGCGATAGAGAGATCTATCTACTCCAATTTTGCACAAGAGTTTACATACATAATAATGTTTTCCTACTAGTTTCTGACCACACCCGTTTGCCAGTGAAACTAGCAAGTCCTTATTACAGATGTACTCTCAACTCACAAAATTAATTTTGGTTTATATTGCAACTAAGCTGAGTAAAAAATGTATACATATACCATTGTCGACTCTTTCGACGACATCTACTCTACGGGACAACCGCTCACCTACAAGAAGCCTTTCAAAATTTTTTGTCCTATTTTGATTGACTTTTTCAACTAATTCGAAAACCTGCAAAAGTTGAGATAAAAATTGGATAGACAGAACTTGTCGATATTATTCAAGCAATCACACACACACACACACACACACACACACACACACACACACACACACACACACACACACACACACAGATAGATAGATAGATAGATAGATAGATAGATACATAGATAGATAGATAGAAAATGAATAGTTAAGATAGATAGATAGATAGATAGATAGATAGATAGAAAATGAATAGTTAAGATAGATAGATAGATAGATAGATAGATAGATAGATAGATAGATAGATAGATAGATAGATAGATAATGAATAGTTTAAGATAGATAGATAGATAGATAGATAGATAGATAGATAGATAGATAGATAGATAGATAGATAGTGATGCTAAATCCGTGAAAGGAGAGGATGATCCAAAAATATGTATTTAATATAAAATATTAAGCAATACATCAGTATCAATGAATATTATCCTGAGCAAAATGATAAACATAAAAGAAAACTCAACAGATCATCTAAACTGGTTTTAATTTTTAATCCATTTTGACAAACTAATAACCTCATTTTCTCAGATTACGATTTTATTTCATATAAATTTCCACAGAACATACCAAAAATGTTCAAAGAAAGAGAATTTAAATGATGTGATCCAGAATATAAATCTTTTGTCATATCTTGTATGAATCACCAAGGTTAGGAGAGGACAAGTTTACTGGGCAGAGTGAGTGACCATAAACCCATACACACCCACTCATAAGCACGTGAATACCTATACACATATAAACATAAAAAGAAATACACGCACATACATACACACACATACATATGCATGCGTATATATATATATATATATATATATATATATATATATATATATATATATAAATACAAAATATCTTTTGGATGCATCAGTCAGTTAAGTGACATAGATGAGACACGCTTGGGCGATCTTGTCTCGAAATAGACATGACCGACTGGGCAGAAGATTATCCCGCAGTATGTTGCCATTACTTTCTGCGGTAGACTGGGTGCCAGCCAAGGCTATAGAACCAAATCTGTCCTAATATTTAACCCATAACTGTAGGGAAGAGACGGATTAATACTTTTCCCAAGCTATTTATTTGCGCGTAAGTGAATGTAAGGAATTCAACTAGAATTCGAACTCGACTCCCCGATGTCTCGTTCTGAGCCGATATCCACTGCACCAGAACGCACTCTCGTATTCACACACCCACATACCCACATATGAAAACCAGACATATACGCATATAATTAATACTAAAACATATACACACAAGTATACAAACTTAATATATTCACACAAAAAGAACCTACATTCAATTACATATACACGATAAAGCAGCTTTATACGTATACAGGTATATATGTCAACAACATCGGCGGTTTCAACCATAATATCCGTATTATATTTGGATTAAAATTATGTTAAGAGGCAATTTTGTAAATAGAATGTTATACACACATACGCACGCGCGCACACACACACACACACACACACACACACACACACACACACACACACACACACACGGCTGAAAATTTCTTAAATTTAAAACTTCTGAAAACCTAACGTTTTTACTTCTGTGTATAAAGAATACTTGCAAGATAAAATCCTTACATTTGCCTTGATAAAGACTATCAGAGGATCAAACGCGTCAGCTAAGATGGGTTTTCCTCCTTTTTTATTCATGTCCTTATTTTACCAATATGTTTTAGTTATGTGTTTTACAGACACACACAAATATATATACTCACACGCACATACACACGAACACACATATATATATATATATATATATATATATATATATATATATATATATATATAGAATATTCTCATGTAACCATATGCATGCGTTAAAATGCAATCTTATGATCAGAAAGAGTAACCAAGCAAGTAATTTTAAGTGCCTCTTGCAAATTTACAACCAGTTTTTGTTCGAGAGTAGAGTTATCCGCCCCTGAGAGCAGTCAAACCTCCTTTTCCCATCCGCAGTCTCCATCTTTCTCGCAATAACAAACAAGGCATTATGAAACATCGGGAAAAGATCAAAGCTAGCATTTCCATATTGCAATTAATGGTCGAATGGTATTAATAAGCTGTTTTCTTGGGCGTTGATTGGTGCATTAACACAGGCGGAAAATAACATCAAAGGAGATCTATGATGGTAGCGGTGACGATGGCAGTTACGGCTGCCATTTCTAACCAACTCCAGAATGCTTTCTACCCACTCGACGTCATAATTAACAGTGTGGGCATTTTTTGTGCTTGAATAGGTGTTACGAGTGAAAGGTAAGTCAAGTTAATAAGGCAAAAAAAGAGGATAACTATATATCAGAGAAAGAGGGAGAGGGAGAGAGAGAGAGAGAGAGTATATCTAAAGAGAGTGGAGAATTACGAAATGGAAAAGAGGGAAAATAGTAAAGTACATGAATAAGAAAAGAAAAAGAAAAATTGAAAGGGAAACAGGTGAAAAAGACGATTTGCGTTGAAGAGAAGACAGATAAATAAAAAAAAGCAATTTAAAATGAGATAAAAACACTTATCTCACCAACAAAAAAAAAGATGAAAAAGAAGCTTTCGGAATATCAAAACAGAGTGGAATATCGAGCGACCGTGAGAAAAACATAGAAAAAGAAGATGGTAGGGGAGGAAGAAGGAAACGTTTGATGAAGACGAGGAAAATGAAGCAGTGTAGGAAAGAAAGAAAACGAAAATGTGAAAGACGAAGAGGAGGAAGAAAATGATAGAAATGGTGGACAATAAGGAAGAGAAAAAGCTAGGAGAAATAATGATACGAAGATGTAGAGGAAGAAGAAGAAGAAGAAGAAGAAGAAGAAGAAGAAGAAGAAGAAGACTAAGAAAAAATAGGGTGATAGAGGGAAAAGAAAAAGAAAAGGTAGGATGATAGAGAAATATAAAGAGGAATAATTATAATCATCATCATCAGAAGGAGAAGAAAAATAGTAAAGGAAGAAGAAAATAAGATGATAGAAGAAAAAGAAGAAGAGGAGAAAGAAGAAGAAGATGATAGAAGAAGAAGAAGAGGAAGAAGAAAGTGGGATGATAGAAGAGAAAGAAGAAGAAAAAGAAGAAGAAGAAGAGCAGGAGGAAGAGGAAGAAAGTAGGATAATAGAAGGAGAAGAAGAAGGAGCGGAAGAAGAGGAGGAGGAAGAAGAATGTAGGATGATGGAAGAAGAAGAAGAGGAGGAAAAAGAAGAAAGTAGGATGATAGAAGAAGAAGAACAAATAAGAAGAAGAAGGCAAAGAAGAAGAAGATAGTGGGATGACAGAAAAGGAGTAATAAGAAAAAGAAAAGTAGGATGATAGAAGAAGAAGAGGAAAAAGAAGAAACATAGGATGATAGAAGAAGAAGAAGGTGAAGAAGAAAAAGAAGAAAAAGAAGAAGAAAATGAAAATAGGATAAAAGAGGAATATGAATTCTAGGAAGAGGAAGAAACAAACTAAAGAGAAAGCAGACCCAATGGAAAAAGGAGGTAGAAGGAAGAAAAAGAAGTGTAGAGATGGAGTGAGAGGGGTAGGAGTAGGAAGAAGCAAAAAAGAAGCATCATAATAATAATCAGCATTATAATCAACAGCAGAACAACAAGAAGAAGTACAAGAATAAGAGACAGAAAAAAAGTATTTTTTAAGAGTGACAACCGAATGTTTCCAGCAAGACAATGACAAAGTAAAACAAAAATTCTAATGTTAGATCATTAAGTCTGATTTTAGAAAGTAATAAATTTGTCAGCACCCTATTACCACAAACAAATGATGAAACGCGACAGACATTATTCCGATGGAAGAGAATTGTAAGAATTATAAAATGGAAAGAGAAAATTAATACAGAGGAGGATAATGTGTTAACAGACGAAGAAGAAATGAAACAAAATGCATTGATTTAACATCGATACGAATAAAAAAAGAATGGCTGAGACGCGAGAAAAGGTGCGAGAATTAGGCTAAAACGAGATATAACGAGAAAACACAAGAAAGCTCAACTGAGACATGACGACAGAACGGGGGAAATCGAGAAAAGGCATCAAAATACGAAAAAAGAAGGAAATAGAAGTCGCAAAAACTGAAGAAAAAGATAGCAAGAAAACATAAGACAATGAAAGATAAAAAAAGGTGAAACGAGATAAAAAAAAAAGAGATAGAGACAAAATGAGAGGAAATGAAAGAAAGCGTGAAAATTTGGGAAAGCGAAAATGTAAGGAAAGAAGAGAGAAAATGAGAGAAAGAGAGTTGTATGATCAAATTAAATGGTAGATAGCGTAAGAAGAAAACAACACATACCTACAAAAATGAAGAATTGGTGAAAGTGAGTAAACAAAAGAAAACGGAACGTAATGACAAAAGAAAAGAGAGTGAGAAAAGAAATTTTTGTGAGAAAATAAAATGAAAGTAAAGAGTGAGATAGCAAAAAGAAACTTTACTCATTGAAGAGAGAGATAGGGAACAAGACACGATGTCGGAAAGAAACAAAAATAAATAGTGAGAAGAGAATTGAGATCTAAAAAGGGTGTAAGAAAACCGTACAGCGAGATAAATGTGAGTTAAACGAACAAAATGAATCAAGACCGAGTGAGAAAGCGAACGAAAAAGAGATCATGAGAGAAAGTGTGAAAATGCGAGAAAAGAAAATAAGAATCACAGGAATGAGAATTCGTGATCAAAGTGAAAGCAAACAGGAGGTAGTTAAAATAAGTAACAAGGCAATGAGAAAAACAGAGGATGTGATAGAAGAAGAGTTACAATGACGAACACAGATAGCGATAGTGAGACAGACAGAAAGAAGAAGAGTAAGCAAGAAACATGGAGAAAAAAGCGAACGACAACATGAAAAAACGATAAGTAAAAAAAGACAAAGGGAAAACATTAACAGCGAGAGCAAAAAGAGAAAATGAAAAACAGGGATTGTATAATAAAAATTAGTGAAAATTAAAAAGAACGAGGGAAAACGAGAAAACGATAAACAACGAGAGTATGCGAGAAAACGATAGACAACGAGAGAAAGCGAGAAAACGAGTAAAGAAAGAGAATAACAATAGTGATAAAAAGAAACGTTTTTCGAAGAAATACATTAACAAGTATATATATATATATATATATATATATATATATATATATATATATAAAGAAAATACCACAAAAGCAGACTTAACTGTGCTCACAATAAGCACATTAAGAAAGAACAAGCCCGTACAGCAGAAAAATACAAAACTCATCGTTTGCAGTTCGTTTGTCTCATTAGCGATGACCAGAGAATGGGTCGGACAAATTAGCGTACGATCCGAAAGGTTGGCGAACACAATATCATGTTGTTTTTTATATGTGTAATCTGGGACAATATCTAGTTAGCACAATTAGAGCCACTCGTTCGCTGGGAGCTTAATTCATCTACTTTGCCTATATGCATTGGCTCTTTTATTTTATTCTTTTCTTAAAAAAAAAGAATACAAACCCAGGTTCAAGAAAGCGGATGAGAATTCGCAATCATTACCCCAAAATGGATTAGCATAATGCATTATTAGTGAATGCTTGCATTTTAAAATTATTTATTTTTAGATGAGTCCTTACAATCTAAAGAATCTCCCGTGTATAAGTGAATGTATGTACACAGAGCGTGACATGCATGGGATCTCAATAGGAATTCTGAAAGCGTGTCGAAACTTTCAAATTCATCCGAACTACGTATGAAAGCTATATTTTTTCTGCATCAGAGCGGAAATCGTCGAATGCTGAAAATAGCACATGCCTGTTTCAGGGTTTCTAATAGGCAGGGTTGGTCCAGAATAACGGACATTTCACGAATGTAGAATATTACATATTATTCAGTACATATCTGCTCGCGGAAAATATGCAAGACTAATCTAGGATCGTTGACTACATATATATTATACAACCTGGAAGAACAACCTGATAAAAAAATGAGGATAAATGGCACGATGATAGACAGCTAATTAATTAAAACTAGAAAGAGCAGCCAAAGAAAAATCCCGCCGAGACAATATCGACATCATCTCAGCGATGCGCAAGAAATGATTATTGAGACGAAAAAGAATAACTGCAATGAACTTGACCACTCTCAATAATGAAAATACAAAAAAAAAAAAAAAAAATCAACTCCACCGATGTCAAAATTAAAAGCACTCTTAAATAAAAACAGGGTAGGTAATTCAGTATTTTGCATTTGAAAGGTAAATATTAAACCGTGTGTGTTTTAATGAAATCGAATTAAGCTCCGTTCAGAGAGATGCAGCGTGAGTCTTCGAGTCAGTTTCGTAGTTGTATGACCAATATAATTATAATAGTATTTCATCAATATTGACAGTTCCCGCGTTGGGTAATGTGGGTTATTCTCAATTATCTTCATTTAGTCGTCATCTGTAGTAGGGGATTTGTCTGAACGTTCTTCATCAGTTAGACTACAATCACCAACTCTAAATTAGTGGAACACCTTCGTACAGTTATGTAAGCTAAAGATACTTCAACGTACACAGCACATATTTTTTTTTGTTTCTTGAGAGGCATTTTTGCTTTTACGGTGATAAAAAGAAAACATGAAATTTCTAAAATGCCTCTTGCACTTTCATTTGGATGCACAATTGATACGAATTAAGTTATTTTAAACTATCTTTCTCAAGAGATAATCTGAAGTGTGCTCTAGTCGGAAATATAAACATATATATGTCGAGGAATTTGACGGGTTCTAATTTGTGTGTAGATAAACGACCAAAAATCGACATGAACTTTCCGGTCAATCCAATATATGTGTCTATAAGCATTTACTCAGGAGACAGATAAAATAGGACGTTTATATTTTAGTCTACATGGGCGCATGGCCGAGTGGTTAGAACGAGCGATTTCCTAAGCCCAGGTTCGGATATCATCATAGTTGAATTTTCAGAAAGGTGATTTCTTGATGTTGTCGATCTGGAGTAGGTGATACCAGCAGGCAACATCTTTGTAGAGTGTCTGAAAACAATACCATGGATTAAGTTAAACCTCGCGTATGAAGTTGGGTAGACTACTCCCTTTGAGAAGCCGCCGGTGTTGTGCTAGCTCGAAGCCACAAGTCATCGTGATCGAGGGTTTGAGCGTCCTGAACATGTTCAGAGTGTTGTTCACGCTGGATAAAGTGCTCTCACCCAGAAAATACAAAATCCGATCAACATAGTTGCAGTATAAACCACAGGTGAGATCTGTGTGTCTGAGCTAGCGTTCGCAATAGGGATTAGCTTGCCTACCTTGTAGACAGGAATCCTCGGATAGCCAGCTATACATGTATATTTCAATCTATAAGCATATATTTAGGGATAGGTAACTATAGATTGTTTATATTTCAGTCGAAATGTATTTACTTAGCGGGCTATGGGAATTTAGTGGAACGTGGATATTCAAATTGCTAATGTTTGGCTATCACATGATCTACATGAAAAAATCTTTTGGATTGGATTTTTATCTAATTCTTTGTATATGAACACCTTTTTTAATTCAATTATGATGAGAAATGGGTCGTTTACAAGAACGTTCAGGATATTGGAGTAATTAATGATGGCAATTCAAGAAAAAGGCCCAGACCAATCGGTGTTGACCACAGTATACACTTTTAGTATACACACGTTGTGTTTCTCCTATTGAGCTCTTTTACCTATGAACTTATACATATTTTTTAAAATCATTTCACCCCAAGTAAGGCAGTACTGCCACTGTTGCACAGGGGATTACATAAGTGATGAGAAAGAAAAACAAGCTACAGTAGATGTAATAGAATGGGCATAAGAAAAAGAGGAACACCAGTGTGAAGAGAGCTGCATGAGAATAGAATGGTACAAGGGTTGTCAGGGAAAGGATGCGAGTCAAAGCGATAACAGATGGCAATTGACATTCCATTTAAATTCATGACGATTGTAGCTGTAAGGGACTTATGTGCGTGTGTGTTTGTGTGTTTCTCTGCGTGTGTGTCTGCGTATCTGTGTGTATATCTGTAAACAATTATAAATAGAAACGAATGAATAAATTTTCTTTAGCAAAGCGTTTCATCCCATGAGTGACTTTATCAAGGCAAATTTACAGATTTTATTTTTTAAGTAGTGTAGTAGAAAAATATCGCTAAGCTTTCAAATTTTAATTTAAGAACGCACGAATTTATTCAAAAAGTCACTGTGTAAATAAAAATAAAACTATGGAGGACGCTAAGTGATGAAATTGATTTCCTCATAAAGTAAAGTGAGTAAATATTGTTTAATTTTTATTAATGTATTTGCTCCTTCATTTTTTAATATAAATACTATTTGCATTATTTACATTGTTCAGACTGCTGCCCTCAACTTTATTGTAACGTTTACAACGTTTCGGCCGTTGTACACTTCGGCATTCTTTAGGCGCTAGGAATTTTGAACTGAACCTTTTAATGCGATCACTGGGGCATATAATCCTTATTCAATGTGTGATGCCACTTCCCGATAGCATGTACTTATCTATCTTTAACTCAACTCTCTACGTTATTTGTTCATCACAAATGTAGTTGCGTATTGGACTCACAACTCTTTGGGTCAAGTCAGAGAGCGCACAATGGCCAAAACGTCATAAACAAGGAAATAAAGATGAGGACAACTGTCCGTACAATGTAAATATCACCTCATCTCAGAATTATTGAAAAATACTGATGTACCATAAATAGCTAAATGTCTGAGTTAATCGTTTACTTCCATATATATTGGCTTGGAAATTGACTATTTTCTTTCTTGTGCGTGCATTTTTAGATTCTTGCCAAAATGTTAACTAAGACAATGATTTTTTTTCAGTTATCTCCTTTCTTAAAAGAAATCTATGCAACCGTTTTTATAGTGGGTAGTCGTATTTGAAATGCACGTGCCATTGTTATTTTATACTGTGTATATTGAGTATTAGAAACCACAAACCACGGCGACAAAAAGTGTCACAGTTCAGGAGTTCTCTACATCTATTTTCTAAAGGACATACACTTATTCAATTATATTTTGGTTTAGAATTCTTGAATTTGAAAGACGATATATAGAATCAGTCAGTTACGGGCCATACGTGATACACGCTTTGGGCAGAAGATTATCCCGCAGTAGGTGCCATTGCTTTCTCCGGTAGACTGGCAAGGCTATAGAACCCAATCTGTCTTATTATTTAGCCCAAAAATGGATGGAAGAGACGGATTAATACCTTTCCCAAAGGGTATTTGGGAATGCAAAGAATTCAACTGGAATTCGAACTCGGCTCCTCGATTACCGTTCCGAGTCGATATCTACTGCACCACAACGCACTTAGGGGAAAGGTCGCTTATATCTGAGTTTCTAAGCATTTACTTATTGTAGAGGGTATATTAAATGAAAGTCGTTGATATTTCAGTCTGTAAGAATTTATTTCGCAAAAGCTGATGATAGACTTAAATGAACTCTTTGATGAGCGATTGTAGTTTAAAAAACAACTTAATTTGTCCTCAATTAATCTCCGTAATATAAAACATAACATTGAAGTCCGAGGCTACATTGGAATGTTGAAAGCTGTGATTCTCAAACGAAATAGAATATTCTTCTTTTTTTTTATGAAACGTGTCTCTTCAGGATATAGGCTATCATGTATCTCCACTGACCCCTATCCCTTGTAGCTCTTAAGCCTTATTCTCATGGTATCTTTCCAAAATTCTGCTCTGATATCCACTTGCTGAAGCCCATCAAGTATATCTCGAGTTGTTTTCCCAAGTCTCTCTTTTGCATTATTCGTGAGTATTAAATTCTCGAAACACTACTTCCTTATTACGTGACCCAGAATCTTCCGATGTTCCCATTGAATGTTTAGTATATTTCTCTTTTTCGTTTCCTTCTTTGACAAAACCATGTCGTTGCCCACAAGTTTGGTTAAGAAATGCCCTAAATCTTCCTGTATAACTATATTTCGGTTGCTTCGAGTCTCCCCTTCATATTTGAGGAAATTGTCCAGCATTAGCTACAATATATGGGGACAGGTAGCCCATAACAGCCCAGTACACTTTTCTTTGTTTATTTTGCTTCGAGTCTCTCCTTCATCTTTGAGGAAGTTGTTCAGTAATCGCTGCCATATAGGGTGACAGATATCCTATAACAGCCCAGTACTCTTTTCTTTGTTTATTTTGCTTCGAGTCTCTCCTTCATCTTTGAGGAAGTTGTCCATCATTTGCTACAATATAGGAGGACAGATATCCCATAGCAGCCCAGTACTCTTTCCTTTGTTTATTTTGCTTCGAGTCTCTCCTTCATCTTTGAGGAAGTTGTCCAGTAATCGCTGCCATATAGGGTGACAGATATCCTATAACAGCCCAGTACTCTTTTCTTTGTTTATTTTGCTTCGAGTCTCTCCTTCATCTTTGAGGAAGTTGTCCAGTATTCGCTGCCATATAGGGTGACAGATATCCTATAACAGCCCAGTACTCTTGTTTTTTGTTTATTTTGCTTCGAGTCTCTCCTTCATCTTTGAGGAAATTGTCCATCATTTGCTACAATATAGGAGGACAGATATCCCATAGCAGCCCAGTACTCTTTTCTTTGTTTATTTTGCTTCGAGTCTCTCCTTCATCTTTGAGGAAATTGTCCATCATTTGCTACAATATAGGAGGACAGATATCCCATAACAGCCCAGTACTCTTTTCTTTGTTTATTTTGCTTCGAGTCTCTCCTTCATCTTTGAGGAGATTGTCCAGCATTCGCTGCCATAAAGGAGGACAGAAATCCCATAAGAGTCCAATACTCTTTTCTTTCTTTCTATTGCTTCAAGTTTCTCCTTCATCTTTGACGAGATTGTCCATGATTCCATGCCAAATTGGAGCACAGATATTACATAACCATCCAATACTCTTTTCTTTATTTTCAACGAAATCTTTCTGTCTCTCAATACCCTGTTTAGGTTCTGAAATGCGTTCTTGAATGTTAGTCAAAAAAACAAGAATACTGAACTCTTATCCAATATCAGTTATTATATGAAACAGTGAAAGCTAAAGAATTTTCTCACAAATGAAGAGGAAATTTTAAGAGACAGAGTAGTGTTTCTACATAAGGATGCCTAGATCTTAATTGACTGAACATGTAAGAAAAGATTTTTAAAAAGTATTGTAAAAAAATACTGACTCTTAGAATCAGAAAGAAAGATTTTTCATATATATAGTGAGGACATTTTGCTCTGGGGATTTGTTCTCATTGATAACAGAAATATATATATATATATCGTCAATAATTTCTATAGAACATAAGAAAAAGGGATAAAGAGCAAAAACCGGGATTGTAAGAGAACCGAATGTATGATTATAAGTAGAAAGGAACTTCGCAAAATGGAAATTATGAAATGGAGACATCAAAAATGTAAAAATATATATATATATATATAAATATCTAGGAATGCTTTTAAAAGAAAATTGAAAATATGACACCGGAATCCTAATAATATAAAAATAAGGTAAGAAACGTCTTTAGAAGTAGAAACATTTCCTTATAGAAAAGAGTGTTAAATTGTTATGTATGGGTCATCCTATGAATGCTCACAAATCACATCATATTTGTGGATAACCATGTCCGCTTACATCCTGTCCAGGTCATAAAAACTGGAATAAATACGTTTTTTTTTTGCACTCATTTATTCCTTATTTGCGCAAGCTCTACAGTTCATTATGTAATTCTGCTAACTCTAATCTCCATTCCTTTGCTGCGACAACTCTAGTCTTCATATTTTGATTGCGCCAACTCAACCCGCCATTCTTTAGCTTCACCAACACCACGCTTCCTTAACTAGTTGCACCAACTCTACACTTCCTTAATTAGTTGCACTAATTCTATTTTTCATTTCTTTCTTGTACCGACTCTACCATTCGTTCCATTGTTCCACCAAGTCTATCCATTATTACTTATTTGGGCAAACTCTAGATTCACTCATTAGTGCTCCAAACCTACCGTTTATTCCTTAGTTTTGCCAACACTTGTTTTTATCATATCACCCCGAGCAAGGCGGTAACGCCACTGATGCGCAGGGAGCTACGTAAGAGGGAAAAGATTGGAAAAGAGAAAGCCGGAAACCACATCCTAGACAGGGAACAAGGGATGAGCCTCTTCACCTGTTCAATAGACGTGGGTGGAGTGGGAACTGGGCGATAGTTTAGTCTATCTACTCCAATTGAAAAAATAAAGTAAAAAGATTGGAAAAGAGAAAGCCGGAACAAGGGATGAGCCTCTTCACCTGTTCAACACTGGTGGGCGGAGTGTGAACCGGGTGATAATTTAGTCTATTTACTCCAATTGAAAAAAAAAAAAGGAAAAAGAAAAGAGTAAAAAGATTGGAAAAGAGAAAGCCGGAAATCACATCCTAAACAAGAAACAAGGGATGAGCCTCTTCACCTGTTCAACTGACGTGGGCAGAGTGTGAACCGGGCGATAGTTTAGTCTATTTACTCCAATTGAAAAAAAAAAAGGAAAAAGAAAAGAGTAAAAAGATTGGAAAAGAGAAAGCCGGAAATCACATCCTAAACAGGGAACAAGGGATGAGCTTCTTCACCTGTTCAATAAACATGGCATCCATTTCTCAGTTCTGACATTTCTACCCGTCATTTCTTCATAGCGGCAACTTTACCTTAAATTCCTTTGTTGCACCAATTCTATCCATTATTATTTATTAGCCGGAGCATCCAGATTTCTCCGCCCATAAATAAAGGGACAGGTAGCAAAACCGCATTTCTGAATCTCGCCAGGAGTCTCCATGTCATCTGCGAAATTCATGAGTTGTTGTCATTTGCCAGGTTCTAGATTTCTAGGAGATACTTGACACCTAATCATGTCTTGTAACATACTGGTCTATATGTTTTTCTTTAATTTATAATACTGAGAACCAACGCCCACGATAACTGCAATTAACAATAAATTATAATTTGAAAGCATATTGCGTCTTAAGATGATTTGAGTTTGTAATAGGATCTTTTACACACGATCCATTTCAAAGTAATAGCCGGCTCATTTCATCTCGCCAGAAATAGATAGCTTTTTCTCTACAAGTCGCTGTCGATTTACGACTACGATTGATTACAAAGGCAGGTCGTAAATCGAGCTAGAAAGAACACTGTAATTAATGAATTAGTTAATTAATTAATTTCGACTTTTTTTCATTATTATATATTTGAAAATTTTTACAGTTTTTTTACGTTTGATACCATTTGTATCATCTATCTGCTCATCGTTTTTTTTTATTATAATTAAGTTCATCAGGTGTACATTAAGCAATGCATATTACAGAGAATCTGGTTTGATATTTGCTAAACGTAGAAAACACAAAATACAAGCGATAAAAACAACAAAGCTTTTTAGCAAAAATACATACAAATACAAAATATCTTAGCTGCTGATGCTTGTCGTTGAAGTCAGCTGGGATAAGGTCCCCATTTAACAGTTGAAATTGGTTTTCTTCACAAACATTTATGAAAAATGTTTGTTTCTTTTTTTTTTCATAAATTTCACGAAAATCCGTTCAATCTTTGAAAATCCCCCGATTTTTGGCGACAATCCTTTAGAATGTAAAAGTGTATTCTGTAGAAATAAAAATTATGATACTAGTGTTGAGAATGTGCGTTGTGGTGCAGTGTATATTGACTTGGAACGAGAAATCGGGGAGCCGTGTTCGAATTCCAGTTGAATTCGTTGCATTCACTTACACACAAATACCCTTGGGAAAGGTCTCTTTCCTCCAGTTATGTGTTAAATAACAGAACATATTGGGTTCTATAGCCTTGTCTGGCAACCAGTCTACCACAGAAATTAATGACAACTTACTGCTAGATAATCTTCTGCCCAGTCAGTCATGTCTCTTTCTGGACATGATCGCCCAAGCGTGTATCACGTATGGCACTTAACTGACTCACTGACTAAATGGTAACTTAGGCTGACCTAACACTTTGCATGAGGTGCTCGGGGGAATACTAGCATTGCCGGTTGCTAGAGCCTTATTTATCGTACAACAAACTGGGAAACACTTACGCTGTCAGACGCGAAGCAGTCTGGATGAAACAACAAAAATTGGCAGGGAAGAAATCTTCACCAAGATTAACTCATGGAAGAGGGTTATATAGTAATCGATAGAGATTGTGTGAATATGTTAGGAAGATAATGGTTATCATTAGATTTGGACAGGTTAATTTTGTAATGATCGGGAGAGTATCTTCTTGGGAGCCGGTTCCATCATGCAACGGTTCATGAGAAGAAACTGCTCAAGTAGAACTTGCATCTCACCAAAGAAATACAAAGGTTTGAAGCCAGTAGCGCACAACTGAAATGTCGGGTCTTAGCAGTGTCGGTCAAAACTGTTGAAATGTAGTTCGTTTGAACATTTTCCATGGCAATAGTGATAGAGCAACAAGTAGTTTGCGAGAAAAGCGTTTCGTTTACGAGAAAGGCGTTGTAGGGTGGATACTTATTTGTTACTCACCAGGACACGGAGACGCATTTGGACTCTATTGTGACTGTAGAGTGAACATTGGAAAGCTCCTACCCATATATGGCAATAGTAAAGTGTTATCCATGATTATGAAGGGAAAAGACACAAAGAAGAAATGTCGTTGTTCGATATGCGTCGGTTTATTCATGAAATCTAGGTACCATAGCGAAAGGCACATCCGAATAATTACCTGGAAATTTTTTAAAGAAAATATACTGGACGAGAAACTTAAAGCGTAAGGAAAGTGACTGAAAACAAGATGCCAGATCATGACTATTAATATTAGTGATTCTCACTTAGATTTTATAAAGGTTAACTAGATATATAGCAACTATATACCTATCATAGACGAATGGTAGACTTATAGATATATAAGATAGATTCCGCAGATAAAAACTGTCAAGCAAGGAGTCAGTCAGTTAGTTAAGTACCATACGTGATACACGCTTGGGCGATCATGTCTCGAAAGAGACATGACTGACTGGGCAGAAGATTATCCCGCAGTAGGTTGCCATTGCTTTCTGCGGTAGACTGGTTGCCGACCAAGGCTATAGAACCCATTCTGTCCTGCTATTTAACCCATAACTGGAAGGAAGAGACGGATTAATACCTTTCCTAAGGGTATTTGCGCGTAAGTGAATACAATGGATTCAACTGGAATTCGAACTCGGCTCCACGGTTTCTCGTTCCGAGCCGATATCCACTGGACCACAACGCACCTCCTCCAAGCAAGAAGAAGTGAATCAAATTTCTTAGCAAATAACCTAGCAGAGCATTCAATATACTCATTTAAATTCATGTCAGTATATATATATATATATATATATATATATATATATATATATATATCTTCCACATACAAGCCCGTTTCGCTGCATCACAGCCCACCAATGTGGCCAGTCATCTACTTGCTTTTGGCCGGATTCGAGATTTGACCGATTTGGTGTCAGTAGGGGTCTCCACTCCATAAATCGTAGGCGAATACAATGAAATAGGGAAAATCTTAGCGTGTTATATATAAGCGATGTATATACACACTAGTCACCGGACGTACTCAATTCATTGTTTAAGAGTAACGCGTAAATCGTAGAAGTGGTAACATGTTTTTAAAATTTTCCTCCCCCGAGAGCTCAATCGTAATGAGATCATATTATATTTATCATTTACATATAAACCCATTTCGCTGCATCACAGCTTACCAGTGTGGCCAGACGTTTACTTGCTTCTGGCCGAGATCGGAACTCGACCGATTCGGTGTCAGTCGTGGTCTCTACTCCCTGAACCATACGCGCATAAAATGAGAGAGGGGAAATCTTAACGTGTTATATTTAATTTGTTTAACAGTCTGCCAAAATTCATAATTATCTAGTCCAGTTCATACGTTTATTCTTGTTAACCTCTGAAATCAAGAAGTTCTTTCTTGCAACTCTTCTTTGGTAGCCTAAGTCTTTCTGAGTTTTTCTCACCGCATATGGCGACATTTCCATGTAATTGGCGACATCTTTGACACTCTGACGAAAATTTCACATGAGTTCCATCTTTAGCGTGATTTCGTTTATTCAGACACGATGCTTAGTCTTTCTGAACGCTGTTCCACACTGTAATATAACAATCTGGCCCCACCCGAGGAAGGCTGATGCAAGCGAGGGTGTTTCCGGTCGTTGAAAGGAACGGATGTCGTTTGACCTTATTTCTGGCAGCAGCGGAAATAACTACAGAGGCAAACAGAACAGGTGTCTCTGAGAATTACGTGGGCGTGCGTGGGCGAGGCAAAACCGGAAGAAAAAGTCCCGGTTCTGGAAGATTATAAAAAGACCTCGGCACACGGATATTTTTGGCCCGGCTATATGGCCGGGAATTCCCACATTAAAATGACCATGTGTCACATCCGGGCTTGCGTGGGAAGCCTAGTAAATACAGTAGAGGAGCAACAGAGATCGGCCGGTGAAGAGAGAGACACAACAGATAAGACTACACTCCCGTCAACCCATTAGAAGCACGCTCTCTCAATTCTCTGTTCCCTATGCTACACGGTTCATCGTCATTAATAAAAATATAACTTTATATTTTTATATATATGCGTGTTTGTTGTTTGTCGATATATAACACACACGACAATGGCTTTCTTCACTATATTCATTGACAATATTATTTGTTAAAATTCAGCAATGTTTTTTATTTTATTTTCGTGAACTATTATTGCAATATATAAGTCAGCTATCGTTCATAGATGAAAGTAGCTTGATACTAACACGGTATCTAAACTTATTTATAAATGGAACTTTTTTTGTTTGTGTGTGTGCGTCCGCGTGTGTGTCCGTTACCTATAGACTCCAAAACGGCTGAACCAGTTTTCCTGAAAATTTACACAGTTGTACTATAAGCATCTGCGAGTGTTCTTAGCTAGGTTTTGTGTCGAGGTATTCCAGATAAATATCGAAAATCGATAATTGAAAAAATCTGGTTATAGAAGGAGTGGTCCGATTTTAATCAAAGTTGATACACTCATAGACAAAGACATAAGAAACGGTATTCAGAAGTTTCAAGGTTGCAGTTCTTACAATAGTACAGAAAATCGATAATATATATATATAAAAGGCAAGATGTTTGTGTAAGTGTCTGTTTATCTGCCTGTATCTCTGTATTTTTTTCAGCCTTTTATTCTAATTTTTGCTTCGGGTTAGGCTCTAAGTAGGTATAATTGTAGTTCTTAGTCTCAGCCATGATACCATTTATTCAGAGGACTTATTTACCTTCAATATTCAGCTTACGACGAAAAAAACTTATTTGATATCGATACCAGGAAATCAAAATTTTTACTTACATCCATTCATTTTTCTTTCAGTTTACGGTTTCGATTTAACTGGAAACAACTATTGCTTTTTAGTCTTTCGTGCCAACGTCCAAAGTATCTGAGCTCCAAGACCATGGATTAGTTTTAAAGCTTTCATTACACCCGAGCAACGCCAGGCAAGTTGTTTAAAAAAATGAAGAGACTTTAATCAAGGGTGTTTAAATAATTATCATAACCAACTCCATATACCCATATCAATAGCTTTTATCAATTGTTTCACTTCAAACAAGTTAACAGAGACTATAAAACATGGGGGGGTGTTATTGAATGCGAAAGTATCCAAGAAGAAATATTTACACTTTATTGGCGTTATGTTACATTTTTATTTTTAATTTGTGAAAGATTTGAATTACATTTCGAGAAATCATTCCTTTAGTGGCTTTTTTCTTCCATATTACCAAGATGAATGATGTGGTTTAGATGAAATTAAAGTAACCTGCGAAAAGTTCATTTTTTCTTCCCATTTACAAAGTCTAGGTCTATTTGTTTGGTTTTTAAAAAATTCAATGCAATGTCACTCGTTATCGTCAGTAGTCTTAATTCCTGTTCCTTTATTCTTTTCCCTCGTTAATAGTGTTTGTTTTTTACACATTCTCTAACGCTCAGTAACACTTTGCGTCCTAGCTTCTTTATTGCCTTGCTTGCGCTGAAATTAAAAAAATAAAAAGCAAACGATCTTGTATACTGGAAAATGGATACAGAAGGATAATAAGTGGATAAACATTACTCAGAAATATGATGGATAGCGTTAAGATCTCATCACATTATATATATATATATATATATATATATACACACACACACACACAAATATATATATATATATATGTGTGTGTGTGTGTGTGTGTGTGTTACGGAAATTAACGAAGATTAACAAAACTTGGTTATAAACAAACGACAATTTGAAATGATTTGTTTGAACATTATTTTTGATCGATACTCATATTTAAGTAGATATTCTGTTTTTAATTAAACAGTATTATATATTTATATCTACTGGCCTGATTATTTAAGATACATTTTTATTACAAAATGTATGTCATTTAATTAAAAACAAAATATCTACTTAAATATGAGTATCTATCAAAAATAATGTTCAAACAAATCATTTCAAATTGTCGGTTGTTTATAACCAAGTTTCGTTAATCTTCGTTAGTTTCCGTAATATGTTTACATTTGTTGATATTACGATACATTTCAGAGCAGATATGGTTATTGCGATAGTTCGAAAACTGTGTTATATAGGCTTGATCAAAACCTCGGATAGACTAATGGTCATTCGTGGTCGAGAGGTCTAAGACGTGCCAGATCACATTGTAGCTTCCTCTATGTGGATAGTGGTCGCAGGTTCAAATCCAGCCGAATGACACAAATTTTCGTAATAAAACTGGATTTCTTAGTCGTGCCATAGACGTAGGATAACATGTACTTTTTTAATCGTTTCACCTCCAGCAAGTCGGTACCGCCATTGATGCGCAGAGGGCTACATAAGAGAAGAGTGAAAGTTTAAGCAAGAGGAGAGCGAAGAGAACGACAAACCGGTTACAGGGGGTGTCGAAGAAAGGACAGGAGAATGATGGGAATACCAGCGTGAAAACAGTTGCGGGGGTAGAGTAAGAAAGGAAAAAAGGTAATGGAGTAAAGAAAAGAAGAACTGGAGTCAAGGGAATAAGAAATGGCGATTAACATTACATTTAAACTCTTGGAAGTTGTAGTCGTCATGGAAGTAAGTATACGGATGGGAGTTCCACAAACAGGAACTGCGAGAAAATAAGCTCTTAGAGTAGAAGTGGCAGCTGCATTTGGTCGATTTAACTGTTGTCAGTCATGTTGCTCGAGTAAATTATTGTGGAGGGGGTCATCAGTGAGCTAAGCCACATCTCGTCAATGAGAAAGAGGCGAGAATCGAGCTGCCAGGTCGGGACCGATCACATTACAGATTCTCTTTTGGAATCTGTCGAGAATCCTGGGATGAATAGCAAGGATGCCTGATCCGATATGACAAAGTATTCAATGCACGGTCGGTTGGTTGATTTGTATATGTGCAAGATAGACACAGGCAGAAAAAACTTCTTGGCGTGACATAGTGACTCAACATTCCTAGCAGTGGATTTAGCTATTGATTCAATGTAATGGTTCAACTTGAAGTCAGAAGGGAGGCACAGTGCATTGCTTTCAGGGAGACTCGCTTGCTCCATGCTGATGGGGGTAGGAGGGATTACCTGTGGTGATTGACAGATAGCAGCTTCGTTTTAGAAACATTATAATGGATATCCTTCTGGAAATCTTCAGCGAAGTTATCAAAGCATAAACTCATAGTTTAGGCAAAAGGTCAGCGTGCCAGATTTTAACAGACTAGGCTAAGAAATCAGTGATCTATATATATATATATATATATATTGTATCGAGCCAGCCGATAATTTTCTAAACATATACTGTTAAATATAAGAAACAATGAATGTTTGTTATGTTTAACCATGAGCCATTCTAAAATCTTTAATTTCAGGTGAAATGTTTGAGAATTTTTGTTTTTATTGTATTTCAAAATAACTCCTTTAAAAATGGAATATATATATATATATATATATATATATATATATATATATATATGTATATATATATAACACATAAATCAATAAATCCCGAGCCTAACTAATAAAACAACAACTTTTAGGCAAATTTCCACTTTATTCATCAATATAGTCTCCTTCTAGAGTGATACACTAATTCCATCTCTTTTCTAACAATTCGATATCTTTTTTGTAGAAAACAATACTCTGGGGCCCAGATTTGGACAATAGAGTGGATGCGGAAGCAATTCGAAGTACAATTCATGTAGTTTTAACATCATTGCGATCGACTTGTGTTGTCTTAGTGAAAGATCGATGTTTTCTTCTTCATTTGTGGCCATTCTTTTGGTGATTTCTTCTTTCAAACGCACCAATAATGCTATATAATATTCGCTATTGATGGTTCTTCCTTTGTCAAGGTAATCGAACAAAATACTTTTCATATGCTAAAATCAGTCAGTTAAGTGCCATACGTGATACACACTTGGGCGATCATGTCTCGAAAGAGACATGACTGACTGGGCAGAAGATTATCCCGCAGTAGGTTGCCATTGCTTTCTGCGGTAGACTGGTTGCCGACCAAGGCTATAGAACCCAATCTGTCCTGCTATTTAACCCATAACTGGAAGGAAGAGACGGATTAATACCTTTCCCAAGGGTATTTGTGCGTAAGTGAATACAATGGATTCAACTGGAATTCGAACTCGGCTTCCCGGTTTCTCGTTCCGAGCCGATATTCACTGTACCACAAGGCATATGCTAAAATACGGAGCCTTAAACCTTGCCTGCTGATATTTGTGTCTTGCTTATGTTGAGAAAAATAACATATAAGAATATCAGAAAATGAAAAAATCATTAACTGAGAACAATACAAGATGAGGAATGAAGAAGACAAAAGATAATGATTGAAATTGCGTTTGTGGAAGACACCATCTAAAACTATTACAGATGAGGAAAAGTATGCTCAGCTGTTATGTAATATCAAACGACTTAGATGTCAGTGCCGGACAATTGGCTCAAGATTTTAAAACGGGACATTTAAAAATTGTAGGGCACATGATAAGGAAAAATTTGATACTCACAGTACCGATTCATAAGAGTCAGATCAAGTACCGATTCTTAAAAGTCAGATTGAGAAATGGAGTATCGTTGCTATATATGGATTGAATCTTCCCTATTTAACTGTTCAGCTTTGACAGGGTTCAGAATTCTTTACACGAATTTTTTGGTGATAAATTGTTTTACAAGGCTCCAATCCCATTTCCACAGGGGCAACGTCGCAAGCGTCTCGCTAATTTAGCAGCGTTTCTATGAGGAAACTTTTGATGAGTAACATCCATCTTTGCTCAAGTGGAATGGTAAGTTCAATTTGAACAGCTCCTTCACAAAATCTCCTACTTTACGGAAGAGACTACAGAGAGTCTTACACTCTTCAAGTCTTGGGTTTACCATTACTTATTTTACATAACCTCATAATTAGGACTTAATATCACCTCTTACGTTCATGCAAAAATCTTAGTAACCATCTATCTGAAAAAGGATCTTGGGCCTTGTATTGTATTAATAATTTTCTATATTAATATATACGCTTTCACACGCATACGCACACACACACACATACATACATATATATGTATGATAGGCTGGCACACAAAGTACGCCTGAGTGAGCATGTCTGAATCTTCTATCTTTTATTTTCTAAAAGAGTTGTAGTCAATCAGTTAAGTGCCATACGTGATACACGCTTGGGCGATCATGTCTCGAAAGAGACATGACTGACTGGGCAGAAGATTATCCCGCAGTAGGTTGCTATTGCTTTCTGTGCTAGACTGGTTGCCGACCAAAGATATAGAATCCAATCTGTCCTGTTATTTAACCCATAACTGGAAGGAATAGACGGATTAATACTTTTCCCAAGGGTATTTGTGCGTAAGTGAATACAATGGATTCAGTTGGGATTCGAACTCGGCTCCTCGATTTCTCGTTCCGAGCCAATATCCAATGCACCACAACGCACATCCAGTTATAGTTGTAGTAATGTAACATAAAACATCTTTTAAAACTGTTAGTTTCGGCAAAAGCGCACAAAACACCGTTCTCTCCAAATTGGGACAGTTCTGAAAACAAAAGACATTTCTCCCTAAAAAAGAAAACAAAGTATCTATTATAATAAAAAAGAATCGATAATCAAAAAAGAAATATCAATTATAATGAAGAAGTACCTATTATAATAAATGAGTGTCCACTATCAAAAGGAGTATCCATTAAATTAAAAGAGTATCCACCATCATAAATCAATATCCATTATAAGTAAGGAGTACCCACCTATAATGAATGGATGTCCAAAATCATAAAGAGAAACCATTATAATAAAAGAGTATTCAATATAAAAGTGTATACAGTATAATAAAGGAATATCAATTGTAATACAGGAGTATCCAATATAATTGAGGAGTACCCATTTATGATGAATGGCTGTTCACAATCATAAAAGAGAAATCATTTTAATAAAAGAGTATCCAATAAAATAAAGGAGTATCCAATAAAATAAAGGAGTATCCAATAAAAGAGTTTCCATTATAATCAGGCAGTATCCATTTTAATAAAGGAGTATCCGATATAATAAAGAGGTATCCATTTGTAATAAATTAATGCCTACAATCAAATAGGAGAAACAATTATAATAAAGGAGTATTCATTATAATAATGGAATATCTAGTAAAAGAGTTTCGATTATAATAAAGAAGTACCCAATATAATAAAGGAGTATCCGTTTATAATTAAAGGGTGTCTATAATCATAAAAGAGAAACCATTATAATAAAAGAGTAGCTACAATAGTTTGTTTATATTGTTTATGGCTTTGTATACCAAACTGAGGAGAAATGAAGCTTTCAATAAAATAATCCCATTCCGGAGAAAGTGGGAACAAAGAAATTGGATGACGCATGAAACTTGAAGAGAAGACAATGACCTAATCAAGATGTAGACGTTCCGCACTACATCCAATAAAAGTTTAGAAAGGAACCCCTCCCATCAATAGTTTAAAAGGCGCTAACAGTTAATGCAGTTGTGAAACCTATTTCCCATTAAAATATCTTAAGTGAAAGGTTTTATAAATTACTACCAAAAATATATTGGTTGAATGAATGCCAAAGGTTTACTTGTAAGAAACAACTTTATTTTGATTAGCATTATCTTCATACTGACACACACACACACACACACACACACACACACACACACATATATATATATATATATATACATATATATATATATATATATATATATATGTGTGTGAGATTAAATTAATTGCAAACAATATGTTTGCTTATTTTTAAATGAAATCCGTTCACACTCACGGATAATCTTTGCCTATTACAATCAAAAGATGTCAGAAATAAACTGTAACATTGACAGATATTATTTTTTCATTCATTTCTTAAGGTGCCCAAGCACTTTCAATCTCTTTCCGCGGTCATCTTCAAGGGTTTGAGTTATGTTAACAAATGTAAACGGGAAATCAGTTGCTAAAAATTACTGTACGCTAGTATGATCTGATTTTATGAAAAATAAGTAAAATTATTGTTCGCAATTTATTTAATCTGACATGTTTAAAAGAAAGTATGTTGCCTAAATACACAAATATATATATATATATATATATATATAGAGAGAGAGAGAGAGAGAGAGATAGATAGATAGATAGATAGATAGATAGATAGATAGATAGATGTTTGATTCCATAACTGATGCAAATGGCGGTGATCGATTC